>JAPDOI010001380.1:0-186613 GCA_029168955.1 Aplectana chamaeleonis | reverse complement strand
TCAAGGCATGTAGTAACTGAAGCACGATCCCATGTACAATAAGCAAGCGCTCTATCCCAGACAGGAGGCACTCGAGATTAATCTATAAAAAGGAGGCAAAGGGATTTACCTGATATCGGTATCAATCAGTTATTATGGAATTTTGAATAATCAAAATTTGAATAATCATTGGTTCATTTTCGCTCGAGGCCTGAGTGCCCCCCGCCTAGGATAAAACCAGTCCGACCTTGTTGTAATTATCAATATATAAATATTCTAATTCTACTTATCCCAATATCATTATCACATTAAGTTGTAATTTTTTTGTAAATAACATCACTGTAATGAACTATTTTATGGGGAGCAATTCGCAACGTGGCAATTTAATTATACAGGAAATGAAAAAAATATTTACAGAATCCACTAGCTCAGACGTTCGCCGTTGTCTACAGGACACGAATGAGATGTCACCTCAAGCAATGCTCTCTGTAGACATCCGAAAAGGGCAGAGATCGCCCCTCGAGAACTGCCCGTCGCCCCTTTCCATGGTGCCGTAGACAGCCTATCAGCGGAAACGCTTTTGCTGTAGACATCCCATCGGAGGAGGGTCTCCATCCCCGATTCCGCGTTCACATCCTATCAACATCCCGTGGACCTGATATTACCATCCCAGTGAAGCATCAGCCGCCTTATCACGTCACCAATCGTAAGGGTGTTTATCTCCTTAAAGGCACAGTCCAAGCTCAGGGACGAAATCTGAGATTTCCACATAATTGTGAAGTTCACCCACCCTACATAGCCCCTGCCATATGCGAGCTCTCAAATCCTCCGAATAAGCGCGATATAGGGGGAAGCCACCCTGGGGCGCCCATACCAGGAAGCCACATTGGCACGCCTCTTTTACGATGTTTCGAGCTCAACAGCGGCGAGATGAGCGATGGTTCCTGACCAGTAGCCCCGTTCTTCCCTTCATTCCCAGTCTCTTTCTTTATTCAGGTCGGTTCGCATAAATCGGTTGCAAATGACGGAAGTTACGAGCCTCGGACAACTCGTCCACCATGCTTCCGTAGCACAATTTTTGAGGGCCATAACATCGTTTTTAGGGGGGTCTTGTACGATTCCAAAAACATCATTAGAATCAGTGTGAGACCGCTTTCAAGATAGGCAGAAAAACCGAAAAACGATTCTGAGTTTGGACTGTGCCTATAAGAAACTTGATAATGAAGCTCGATTTTCTCTATTTCGGTTTTAATTTAACCGGAACAGAGAAATTGGACCCTCTCAACAAAATCTTCTAGGGAAAAACTATTACATTATTTTAATAATGACGTCATTATGCGGAAAACACTATACTGCTTAGTCTTAGACGTTATGTATTACTTGATGGGAAAGCCATTTTAGAGTAGTCCGGAATGAGAAAAATGGAGTTTCTTGCGAGGATGCCCTCGTCACTACGCTTTTACATTTTCAATTTTTATTTCGAATACTCGACTTAATTTGAGTTTTTCGAATGATTCGAAAGCTTGAAATTTTCGAATCTTCGACTTTTCGAATAGTGGGTTTTCGAATAATTCGGGAATTCGCAATTTTTGAATATTTGGTTTTTCGAATTATTCGGAAATTACACTTTTTGAATACTCGACTTATCGAAGTCGAATTTTCCAGTAGAATATTTCGAAAACGGGCTTCCGAATGATATTCGAAATTCGAATACTTCGTAAAAAGCGGCAGCCTAGCTGGTAAAATTACCCGAGTTTGCGGTGCTTTGCTTTGCTCCCTGCCGCTAGAGACCTCGTCCAACCACTCGCGGCCCCAGGTGGTGCTCGGCGAACTGGCCGACTTATATGTCGGTGTGCTGCTACGATAACGCTGGACTACCTTGCAGCACGTGCTCCTGCGATTAAATTTTGCAACCTCCCATACTTTTCTGCTCCTCCCATAATTTTTTTTTCACGTGGTGCTGTTTGGAGCACGTATCCCTGCAATACACCCTTTCAATGGGTGTGGTCACTCGAGTTGGATACATGTTAGACACGCATTGAATGGGGCGATTTTTTTGAGCACGCAGCAATGTGCTGCATTTGGCTCATTCCGGACTACGCTAAAATGGCTTCCCTTGCTAACCAGAGAATGTGATATCGGCTAACTACGCCTATTTTTTTAATCTACATTTTTTCTTCTAGCTACATTTACCACTCCTCGAGTATCGACAACATGGATGGGAATCAGGGTAAATGAACACCACCGAATGATCAGAGATTACTTTCAAACATCTTAGAACGACGACGCAAATGACACACATAAACGGACGGAAAAAACCGAATTCTGCCTACGAAGACTGTTGCTGAAAGCTCCGTAAACCACGGAATCCTTCGGGTCCACCACGGGAAACTCCGCGAGGTCCACCTCTTGGCAGGACACCAACACCCCTTCCACGGAAAGACGTTATTTAAAAAAAACGAATCACAGATCTCACATAATCGAAAGATGAGAAGAATTATTACAGAAGTGACCATCAACAAAAAAAAACAATCGCGAATCTAACATAACCAAAAATGAGAATTCGGACGGCACAATCTTCGTGATACATTGATTGATGGACGCCACCAACACCCGTCCTCGCGAAAGTTCTGTAGAACAGCCCATCGACCTGCACCGCCGTAGACATCTCGATTTGTCGTCCTGTAGACAACAACTCGGTCTGCATCGATTTGTGGCACTCGGCGGGATTGCCTGTCGATGGGCTGTTTAACAGCCCGTCGTCCCCTGCTCAACAGCACACCGGGACGGCCCCGCGTAGAGCTGCCTGTTCGCCAGCGGTGACTCGTTCTGGGCGGATCGACGTCCTGTAGGCAACGGCGAACGTCTGAGAGCGTCATTGCCTCACGGCTCTGCCAATATACGCGACATTAGCTCTTCTACTCCTCCACGTTGACTGCTATTCGGTGTGCCATGTCGCTGATAAAAATTGATTTTTGTGGAATTAAGGAGTACAAATAAGTAATAGCAGCGCATTTACATTAATTGGTATCCATTGGAAATTGCAAGATCCTCGAAGAATTTATAGGCTGCGAATATCTCTCCTGAAATGATGCTGTATTACTGGTTTAGCGAAGTAATTCAAAAAATACATAAAAAGTGCACTCTCTAGGGACTGCTTCACCCGCGCCACGATGATTTGGAGGACAACGTTTTCGCTGTTGTAGGTATGGGACAGTACATGAAGAATCCGTGCTCGAAATTTCCTAATTACCTGAGTGAATTCGTAAACGATGCCTTTTTGGTGCTAGCGATAAGTTAAGGGAACCGACAAGGACATTTTAGACGTTCAGGAAAATCCTCTTTCGAAACAAAATGACAAATGAACCTGAGATTTGTAATCAGCACCCAAAAATAGGGCGAACTTTGAAGCATTTTGCAATTTTTTCATTGAAAATTTATCCACAGAAATCTGCGGATTATGGTTTCCAAAAAACATCGTGGTGCATTGAAAACAAGCCCTGTGTAAAAAATTTGAAAATTGGCCTTTTTCAAAATCACTCACGAATCAGACAAGGGCTGACTTCCATTTTCTTCGTCCATTCCTCAGACGCTCCAAATACGCAGCTATTCTACGAACTCTATTAACAATCATCTCTGAAAAATTTGAAACGTTCAGAGCTTCAAGGAAAACTTCTAAATCAGCTGCTTCTTGTCGTCTAATATAAGCCCGGGGAAGAGAATCGCAAACAATTAAAAATAGCATCCTACCTCCATAAGCACGAGCTCCCATATCGTGCACTGTGCGGACCGGTTCGTGAATGGAAGCATGCGTACCAAAGGAATAATTTTTCACCTGGAAAAATTATTCAGCGAGCGAAACAAAATTAATTATGATGTTTCACACATGATTTGAAGACCGTTCAAAAATTCAAGTACTCGCCCGTCCATTCTGATAAATTTACATTTATTGATTTTCATCAAACACGTTCAACATTTTTTAGCTCACGAGTCATTCGAAATTCAGGAATAAGCAATGAACTTTTCTTGATTTTTCCTCATTAAAAAAAGATTTAATTTGATGTGTTCCAAAAGATTTTATTCAATTTTTGGAGAATTTGTGTCAATTGCAAATATCTAAATGGAAAATATCTGAATAGCGAAAATAGGGATAGGGAACTACTCACGTAGAGTAGCTGGGGTTGACAGAAATTTCAAAAAAAAACATTTGACGGAGAAGCCATCACATATGATCAGAGGCGTATCGAGTGACACGTCGACGTGAGGATGTTGATAATGGAGGCGTGATTGTCCTAGGGCGAGTCATTAACTCTCATCTGGTACTCGTGGGTACACCTAAGGCATTAAATAATTATGTGCTGCCTCACCTAATGAAAAGGTCGCAAAAACGGTCTGGCTAACGGGTCACAGCTATCACGTTGAACAGTAGGTAATTAATATTATATGATCAGCAGGGCATACTGAATGCTGGCCGAAATGTGAAATTTTATCGAGGAATTTGTTGAAGTCATTTTTCATGTGAACAAAAAAACATATTTAGTTGCCTAGATGGTAGAAATTCAGATTTTCGGCGTTTTGCCAGAAGTTCAAATAGCTTTGAAACTTTACAGTTGTTCTAAATAACAAAAGCAATTAAAGCAGAGGTATAAAAAAAACAAGACAATTCGAAGCAGAGGGGTAGAGAGTAAAAGAAAATGAAGTCGATGTAAGAGACGCCAACTGTGATGTTTGAAAACAATGCGGTCGACTGGCTCGCAAAGAGCTCGCGACCCGCTATACCATTTCTACTCGCGCTCGCGACCAGCTGTACCAATAGCAGGTGGCGAGCGGAGGCGAGGGGGCAGCGGGCGGCGAGCGCTTCAAAATGAGAGGTTAGCGGGTGGCGAACAAGACCCGAAATGCGCGCGGGTCGCGAGCCCCGAGTTCTTGAGTATTGTAACTCGCTCGTATTAGTGTACACTTTGCTGATTTTGGACTAAGCGTTTGAACCTAGGTTGAGTGAACGTCCTGGGGCAGCGTGCAGAAGGGCATTGGTATACATCCTTGTCGCTGCAGCGACAGGTTCCATCAACTATCATTCATCGTGTCGGGACCAGCATCGCCACTATGGCATGGTCGGCCGCGCGAACAGTTTGCATGCGCCCGCCGCGGGGACTGGTCGCTGAGGAGTGTTATAGTTTTGAGCGGCGCAACCCTGGTATGCTCCGTCGCCGTTTCGACCGCCCGCCGCTGTGCACAGCACTTCGACGGGCTGTCGCTGCGCCCCGATTATTTCTTAGCGAAGCTCTTTTTCATTTCCTCTGAGACTTTTTTGGTATTCCCAATGAAATAGCGGAAAAAAGTGATCAATTAAGTTAGTACACTTGAATAGCATTTTATACGCTGCTCATACACATGTGGAATGAAGAACAAAATCAGAGTAGCATACCAAATCGGAATGTTTTCTCTTGATCTGAGATCAATTCATTCAATATGTATTGCTGATTTATGATTTATACACTTCATAGAGATTTTTCCATCGAAAAAAAAAACTGTTCCCGATACAACTTCATTCAGGAAAACAATATTAGGAAGATAATCAGTATATATTAATTGGTCTGCAGTTGCGCGTTTGCGGAAATGTAGTACGCAAAAGTGCGTGGAAATTTATGCAGCGGCGCGACTCCGTCGCCGGCGATCGGCTGTCGCTAAAGTATACCTATGCCGGTACAGTGAGGGCCATCATAGGGTGAGGGCTATAGCTTCAGCGCCTTCCGTGATTACCGTAAGGGCTGGAGCTCACAAAGAAATCGTATCTAACAATAAGCGGTGCCTCGGCCGCCCTAGCCTCCCAGGTAGGGTTTGTCGGGTCCAGGGATGAGCGGAATAAAAATATGAAATTTTGGAAGTCGGTTTTCGGGTTTCGGAACAAAAAAATTTTCTCGGGTTTCGGAAATCGGGCGCGAAACGCCTGAAAATGCGCGGAAATGCGGTTTTCGGAACGCGAAACGCGGAAAACTTTAGAAATCATCTAGTGTTTTCTTACGTCCCAGATGACCCGATATTTTCGCATTCCGCGGCGTTTTCGGCGGTTTCCGGAATGCGGAACGCGGAATTCCGCTCATCCCTGGTCGGGTCATGATCGGGTAGTGATATCCAGCCCTCGAGGGCCAACATGAATGGCACCGACACCCTAACCCTTCGACCAACCGTATTATAACCCTCGAAATAGTGCATGCGTCCTTGAAATGGAAGGTGGTATCGATTTCAGGTTGAATTTCACACTGGTTTGAAATTAGCGCGAAGCGAGTCACCGTTTTTAAGAGTTTTCGGAGCGGAATCCGGTGTCCGTTTCCCTTTTTTTTTCGAAGGAATGTAGTAAATATAATGCTATTTGGCTACCGTAATCACTAGAAAGTATAAGTGCGTATAACGTATTTGTATTGGGATTGGCACTCGAACTTCGAGCTTATCTGAAGCCTTGTCTTAGCCCGACGACCAAAGTCCTTCCCAGTTTTCGTCGAAGCGATTCGCTAATGCAACGCGATAACCTCATTTTTTCCAACTTTTCACATTCAAGGTATAGGAAACTTCTGGTCGCTTTTCGCTACGACAATATAAGTACCTTAACCCAGGAATATCTTTAAAAAGACTGAAAACTGACTCTATATTCGTTCTTAGCACCTCAGATAACCTCTTGTAGGATTTTCAAGCCAAAATTTGTTGCTTAATATTCTTCGCTCAGTTTTTCGCTTATGAATTGAAGGGGGTTTTTAACTGCAATAAGCAATACTTCGACGCAATTAATTTCTCAGTGACATTTCTTTAAACGACACATCCACTTTTCGGGCTCTAGTGGTCGAAGAAAATTTTCGCTGGAAGTTTGTTGAAGGGTGTGGGGTGGTTATTCGACGTGCTGAGAACGATTATAAAGTTAATTTTCAGTTGTTTGAAAGATTATGTCGGGTTAAGATACTCATATTGTTGTAGGTCGAAATTTTAGATCTGACAGAAACGTTGCCCAGGGGTCACGGATCCGATGTCTCCATTTATTTAGAAAGTTTAAGGTAGATTTACTGTCGTTTGGCCACCGCAACGACCTAATCTTCCGAAAATAGGGAAACGGGTAGCGGCTTTGTGACCAGCACTCAGAGAACCCACTCTGGACAGAAATTTAGTCAAATCAAAAACTCTGATTTACCTACCCACTAACTACTGTTCTCTCCTAATCGGGCGAAAAAAATTTTCGACTTCTCGGAAATGTAGAAGACTGCCATTGAAACATTGATTTGTGTTACGTTCATGTTTGAGAATAGCGGGGTTGACCGGTGTGAAGCAGTGAGTTTTTTTTATAACATATGATATTGCGATCCACTTCATTTACTGCTATTCAACAAAGCCATTTCCTACGCTTAAAGGCAGCGTTCACGATGATCATCCTCATTGACTTTCCACAGTGAAATGATAGGCGAGAAGGATCCTAGGCTCCCAGTGTCGAAAGAACGGTAGAAAACGAGCCAGGAGCGGCAAAATAACGGCTGCAAACAAGCGTTTTGCTGTTCCAGAACTGCCCCGTGTTTCAGGCTCGCCCCCTCGATGTGAGCAAATGAAGACTCAGATTACAGGAATGATCAAGTGAAGGAAGTGCTGATAAGTGAGCTGATCGCTTCATTGCACTGATAGGTATCATCCTTCATAGCGGTCAATTCCTCCACGCTCAAAAATCAACGTAAACAAGAGAGGGCCTATTTCGGCTCAAAAACGCGTCTTTTGTGTTCTTTTTAAGCATGCCTTGCTATATAGGGCACCAGACCTTCCGTAAACCTTTGAGATATCAGAAGTGAAATTTATCGTGAACACTGCCTTTAAGGTTGTTCACATATTGAAAGTTCTTCGAAAATGATTATTCTAGTGCACGGCATGATATCGCCCCTCCCCATACATTTAAAGGGACCAGAATCTAAAGGTTGCGAGAAAAGGTTTTATCACGAACGTTATCTTTAGAGGACGTGATCAGTGGTTCTACCGACTTCTGAAATTTGTAGAAATTCATCGAGGAAAATCATGATCTACCGATTGGATAGCAGACTCAGTATTTCTATATATTTTTTCTAAACATTCCACTTAGACAAACAGAAACGTTAATAGCGTATCAATCGCTTGGATTACTCTCTTCATTTCAGAATGATGACTATGTTGCTGTTTCGAGACAAGCGGTTGAGGGATATATAGGTGCGTGGCTGTTTTTTTTTGTTTGTTTCTCTCTTTTTCAAATAAGGGATAATTCCAGTTGGATTTGAGCCATTAGCAAATGCTGATAGGGTTCACCACATCTTGCTTTTTGGATGTACGGAACCAGCGTATACCTCTGGTTTTTGGAAAGGCGGTGCTACTTGTGGCGCTGGAGTCTCGCACATACTCTATGCTTGGGCCAGAAATGGTGAGTCTTCATCATAGTTTTGAACGCTCGTTTATTTGTGTCAGTCTTCTATTTCTCCCTATTTTTGCTCGTTTGGTTAGGTCAAATAGATAAAAGCTGAGCGATTTGGAAACAGTATAAAGCGAAGTTGCGTAATTTCTCATCGGGTGGTGAAGGGTTCGTAAGAACTCTAGGAAAAATGAGAACTTCGGATGGAGATCGTAAGAATTTCGGTCCAAAAACGAAAATTTGGGATGGGGAAACGTCATTGTATCCAAAAATTTCGAAAACCAAGGGGGAGTCGCTCTGCTGAGGTATTACACAAGGGCCCGCTTGATTTTGTTTGGGAGGCTTGGGGTACTTTAAACGCAACATTTTCAACAACAGTTCATATTGGTGTTGATCATGATCAAATTTAGCGCCTAGTCTCATGCTTCCACGGGGCGTCGCATTCAGTGTTGGCCATGAGAACGACGGCATCCGTTATCTCGTGCTTCAGGTATCGTTTATGTTCAGATTTTTTTGGTTCGTTGAGTCCATTGGTTCAGTTGGCTAATTTTTCCTTTTATTATTCGTGTTCTAACCGTATTTTTGTTGGGGTTTTCAAAGTTTTGCCCCCATATTTGTCAGTTTTTGGGGGAATTAGTGAACTAGATCTTTCACTACAGCATTAGCCTTTATGAAGTCGATAGCTTTTCGCGCTCAACGCAAATCTGGCCTATACGCGGGGGGGGGGTTGTCCTTCCGGTTAGCCAGGTGGCTGTCTCTATGCCTATAAAATGACTGACGAAAATTTGCATACTCCATCCGATGTGAGGTTGCCGTGCCGCGTATTTGGAAGCCTTGCAGTCATTCAATAGGTGAATGTACCTGGATGTTCTCTTCAAAGTGAGCGAAAACCACTTAAAGAAAATAGAGGTTGCAAGCGTTCGAGCGCACCCATTGTACATCAGTTTATGTTAGAAATGTGCGAAGGGTATACTATTTTGTAGGTACATTACGCGCAGCCGTTTGCTGGCGATGTCAAAGACTACTCTGGAGTTACACTCCATTTGAGTCAGAAAAAGCCAGAAAATCTCGCAGCCGTGTTGTTGTTTGTCTCCGGTGAGCCTGTTCCGCCTGGTAGGAATCAAGTCCAAGTAAGTGGTTTGCCCATTTCCATTAATTGTTCTAGTTTTGCCTCTAAATTTTGTTCAGATCAATGTTAGTTGCGAATACGACCAGGACACGGAGCTGCATCCATTTGCATTCAGAACCCACGCTCATGCCATGGGACGAGTTATTTCTGCTTACTACAAGCATGAAGGGCAGTGGAATAAGATTGGATCTAGGAATCCTTTATGGCCTCAGGTGAATTGAACGTTCCTCCTATGTCCTGTCAGTATGTATCTTTTTATCAGAATGAATGTTCAGTTATTCGAAACTATTCCTACTACGCCAGTGATCAAAAAGGGTGATTTGATGGGCGCGACCTGTCGATTCGACTCGCACGACAAGAAGGTGGCGGTTCCCATGGGGTAAGTCTTCTCGTTCGAATAGTTCACCGTTCTCTAGCAATGTTGTTAACATTTTATTACCTGAATTCCTGCTTTATTGAACAGAAAAACGGTGGGCGAGAAAGATAAATCATTCAAACTGTGTTTGGTTCATCTAGGAGGAGAGGTTGAAAACTTGTGTTGAGCAAAGGGGTCGATTTCACGTGAAACGTATTTGCTTCCATTCAGCAAAAGTTTAATTCAAATCGGTGGAAGAAGGGGAAGTGGAGAAGAAAGTTTACTCTTTTGTATGATTTAAGTCTGCTTGACGATATGTTCGAATTATTCGGGAAAAAAGGTGGTCGCTCATTTGCCTATTTCCACTTAGCATACTGAAATCATGGCTGGCTCGATTCCAAACTGGCCATCAATCGATAAGAAAACAGCTGACGATTTTCCCTATGCTATGTCTTTTCTGTTTCTCTCATTTTTTTCTTGTTATTAGTTCGTGTATGTATAGTAAAGACCTTAGATGAACTGGGACTGGGATTGTGTGGAAAAGTTCACCGCATAAACAGCTTCGGCGTTTTTTTTTGTCACTGCAAAATTGAGGAAAAATTAAGATTTTGTGTTCGACTAGAGTGCTCTGCGGACGATTCCTCTTAACCGACGGCAAAATACCATTTTTCTTTATTTTGGAGAGCACCGGAAATGCGTAAAACGGTAAGTTTTTCCCCAAAAGCACAATATAAATGCGTACAAAGTCTTTACTACAATCGACATGGATCCTAGTGATACTTTGCGTTCCCCATTAAAGGTTGGCGCAATCTTGGTGCACCTTTGTTATAGCATATGGCGCCGAGTTAGCGCCAATCTTCAATAGGGAAAACAAAGTATCACTAGGATCCATGCCTACGTTACATACATACGCAGGACTAACACGAAACAAAAATGAAGAAATATGAAAAAATCATAACTCAGAATATATTATTAGTTGTTTCCCTAACGATTAATGACAAACTTGGGATCAAGCCGGCCATGGCTACTGTATGCTTAGTGAAAATACGAAATTGCACCACCGCCATTTTCCATTGCTGTGGACCGTGCGTGCTTAAAAAGGTTATTCGACAATACATACATTTCTACCGCGGCGAAGGTTGCATAGCGCTTTTGCATAACGTTACGCGAACGTTCCCGGACGTCCTGGACTCCTTTCGATCTAATCTCGCTTCCATTTCTTCCCTATCTGAATCTGCTTTGCTGACCGCGGCCTTATGGCATCGA
This sequence comes from Aplectana chamaeleonis, assembly GCA_029168955.1. Lineage (NCBI taxonomy): Eukaryota > Metazoa > Nematoda > Chromadorea > Rhabditida > Cosmocercidae > Aplectana > Aplectana chamaeleonis. The sequence continues at coordinate 175,477 of JAPDOI010001380.1, read as the reverse complement.
ACAATACCTTGGATGGGGATGTTGCTATATGCCTTTTGTGAGATGAATTGACTACCGTTCCCAATCAGGTCTGATCAGAAGTTCCTATTTCCAACTTCGGAATTCCGTTTTATAGTGGCTCGGGCCTCCTGATTTTAGGCATAAGTACGTGTATGCTTTTGAAAAGTATAAATAATTTTTTTCGTTGAACTGTATTTAAATAGCGATCCATGACTTGGAAATCGATGGAACAAATTTTCTGCTGCAAGTACCTCAGGAATCCTTCGACTATCGGTTGACCTTTGTGTGACAGGCCTCATTAAGAGGAGGAGGCTTCAACAAATTTACAAAAGTAGAAGCTTTAGAGAAGCTTTGTCATCTGCACCATTGGGTTTCCATTTTTGATCATTGCGATTTGGTATAGATCTGCTGCTGCCCATGTATATTAGTTGTCTGTTTCCCATTTTGTCTACCCTGTTCCCTTTCCCAGACTTCACCAAATGGAATTCCTCGCCGTCCAAGCGTTCTCCAGAGGGTTTTATTCAAGCTCCTGACTACGAAAGTTGGGTCCGTTTTCTTTTTTTTTCGGAAAACTGCTGTACGTATGCTTCACCCAAAGCCTTCGTCGTGATTAGAAACTTGTCAAGAGGTTTTGGGGCGTTGATCACGTAATTATTGTCCTTTTCGTGAAAAGTTCGAAGGGTATCGGTAGATTGAAGTAGCCAAACTTCGAGCGTACCTTAACATGCTGTAACCCTTCCAAAATCGAAAAAAGAAGTCATGAATTCGAAATTAGCTCATCAAGCTCATGGGAAAAGTTTTCATCAAAACCCAAATTTAGACGAGTGCGGTGCATTTATTGCAACCTATTGTATTTATTAAAAAAAGGAAATGGATCTTATATCCGTGTCTTGCGCCGTAGATAACGTCTCTGGGCAATGTTTGGGTGAAATTTTCTCGACCATTTAAGATCGTAAAGTAAAATAAGTTTTCCCATATTGTCCTCTCACATTGTTACGGTTTTCGAAACTTGATTCTTATTTTCTTCTTTGCAGCCACGAAGTGGGTGATGTCATAGGTTCACGCACTGGGAATTTGTCCGCAGGTCCATCGTAGTTAGCCTAAGAGTTTAGTCACGGAAACGGTTGCTCTTTGTGTTCTGACGGACAGATCTTTTGGAAGGGTATGTATCCAACACGTCACATCCGCGGCTGTTGACATTTTCGGTGCGTTCATCACTGTCGCCACCGACCTTTCTTTTGTTAGCATTCGATCGTTTGAAGGGATCATTGAAGATAAATGAGATCTCGAAGTGTCCTTATTCGAAGGTTTTCTTGATTCTTTTTATTGGTTTAAAGGCAGTGGTCGCGATAAAATATGCTTGTCTTCTTTTCCTCTCTAAACCCTTTTTTGGGTTTAGAGTAGTAGGACAAATGAAAAAAAATCGCGAAAAATCCGCTGTTTCGGGCCAATTTTGAAGCCTGAACTTTCTTGTCTTTTGATGGTGGACGAGCCCACTCCACATCATCGGCAGCGATGATCTCTGATTTCAAGAACATCAGCTGGCTTGAAATCGGAATTCAGTCAATGAACATTATCCTTCGGACTCATCTAGTCAAAAACATTGACTGAAGTGCTAGCTTTTATTGTTCAGTTGTTTTTATTAGGTAAATTTTCATTTGTTTCTTCCTCTAAATCTCGATGATTTTTGCCTGCTCGGCATGAGACTGCGATCTTTTTCGGCGGCGCCGTGTACGTGCGCACGAACTGGCATCTTTGGGCCCTAAAAACCCTGATTATAGCCCGTTTTTCACAGCGCTACCTTCATAGTTTTTCAGCTGTTTTCTATCTAAGCTGATTTTTAGTTTTTTAGAAAACGTTTTTCATCGCGACCACTGCCCTTAAGGACAGTGTTCTTAATGAGTTTTTTGGCAAAAAGGTGTGTTTGTATTTAATATTGCCATTAATATAGAAGTATTTGTGCTATTAATGCTTAATGATGTGTCTAAAAAAAAGTGTTGCAAAGTAAACTTCCGTCATTTTTGTTACAAAAGTTTAGAAATACTTGAAAAATCACCAAGGGAGATGATTAGGCGGGGATGACTCTAAAGAGCACCGAATTTTTAGTGCTGACCTAATCGGTGAGCTGGAGTCAGTGCTGTCTTCATAGAGCTAATAATTCATGCATTTCTATAAGTGATTTATGGTCATCCCATTTTTATAGGAGCATGGGTTCGAATGAGATGTGCAACTTCTATATGATGTTCTACTGGGACTCTTCAAGGGAGAATCCGTTCCCATGGGGAGCAGTTTGCAGTGGTCAGGATCGACAGGTATATTTTTGTCTCTCGAATTATTTTGATACCTAAAATTCGCTGCGTATAATTTCACAATTATAGAAGGAGATGCAGACTGAATATCCTAAGGAAGGCACGCAGTTGCTACCTTCGCGACCAGATCTTGAGCATCACGCTCATCAGAGCAAGGTTTGTGTCACCTGATGTGTACCCCTTTAGAACCTTCTGTTGTGTAGCGTTAAAATAGGCTATGATGGAAATGGATTGAAATGCTAGTTGAAAGGTGTCCAGTGAAAAAAATATTGTCAATAAGAGAAGCGGAATTTACTAATGGTGCTACTACCAGTCTGTGACAACCTACTGTCTCCATGCTTTCGTTTTTTGCCTAGCATTCGAACTTTACATATCCTTTGTCATATTGATTGTACAAATGAGAGGATTCTCCACTGATGTTATGTTATATCACCAGCGAAGGGGCCTCCGCCAGTGATGGTTTGCTAACTCAAAATCGGGAGCCCACGTTCAGAAGTATGAATGAGTTCGAACTGACGTTGAGATGCTTTGACTATTATCTACTCCAGTTTCAAAGGCAGCTTACATGCTTACAAATGTGGTCGAGATAATAGCATAAATTGGCCCGTTCGGCCCCTACCGTGTTATCAACGGTTTTTGAAGCTCTGAAAAATATCCTGGGTGGCAGTATTTGAGTATTTCTGTCTCGCAAGCCTGTGTTTTCTCATCCTTTCGAGTAACAGAATTAAAAGTGGAGTTAGAGGAAACATTTTATTATTGTTTAATCTGGGAGCTAAAGAATGTTCGTCGGAAATTTCGAAGTGTGAAAGTCAGACCTAACTCATTATAATCGCCATATCAAAGTCTTGACATTCCATTCTATCGACCTGGTAGTTTGACCATTTGAGAAAAAGCTGTTATCTTCGACATAACTTTTATAGAAACGTTTTTATCAGTAAGGAAAACATACCATTCACGAGCTCATCTGTTTCAGATTCCGTTCGGAATTGTGGAGGCGGGTGCTTTCACTAGCATAGAAGGTGTGAAGCTAGGACAGGTCGCTGGTTTGTCTTTCATGGGTGAGAACGTGATCATATTCCATCGTGCTGGCCGAACCTGGGATAAGAAGTATATTTTAATAAAAATGTTCTGAATTATTTCTCCCTAACGGACCTCATACTAATATCTTTTTTCAGTACTTTCGACCAGTATAACGTCCTGTTAGATAAAACACCCATCAAGGACGATGTTATACTAGTGGCTACAATCAATGGAAATCAAACTCGTGTCGTCAAAAAGCTTGGCAGAAATAAGTGGGTTGTATTCTTTTCATTTTCTTATCATTGACGACACGCCAGTGGGGATGGGTGCTTAGACGTCTGTGGGCATAGCAATGGGACAGTGGTGACAGCTGGTCAATCAATGCACACGGCTGCCCCCCCCCCTCCGAAAACCTCAAACACTATCTCCACTGACGTGTTTTTCGCGAGCATTTTTTTGGAATCAGAAGATATGTTCATCTCAAATTCTACGGTTTGATTGGTGAGTCGAACTTTTTAAAGGTTTTATCTACCTCATGGTATTTATTATGACAAGGACGGCTTTCTGTATACGACGGATGTTGGCTCCCATACGGTAGCGAAGTGGAAAATCAATGGAAATGGTAGGATTATAGCATGAATATGCAAGCTTCATTCAATACATTTATTTGGCAACTTTTGAACGAAAATTCTGCTTTCTGAGGTTTCGATTTCTGATCCGAAACGGTTTTTGTTGCGATGGCATTTGCCAAAGTTCAAGCAAGGCACATGCGGGAAGAGCTGTGGATTATAAACGTTTGTTCTCGGGCTATGCGCTCGTGCGTAACCATGAAAAATCAAGCGACACCGCCAATGCAGAGCGCGATAGAAATAGAGACTAATGATGCCCTGTACCATGAATTTGAACTACGCATTTTCGCTTAAGGTAGCCTAGAACGTAAACGAAAGTATTTGTGATGACGCGGAATAATTGTATGAGATCGACTTTTTATACAGAGTATCAAACTGCCATGGAGTTTTGGAGTACGCTCGATGAACATAAAGCGCGCATAAGTCGAACGCTGTGCAAAGGAGGTATGTTGTTCGCTGCTGGTTCCTCGCGTGCCTCGCTTGCTGTATGGACTATGAATTATGCCTTACTCGTCGTTTATACCACAGTCGCGGAGCGGTACATCGCATTCAACTTCGAGATCTAATCTATTGTAATCAGCAATGTATTGAGAAAGTAGGCCTTCATAGGTTGTTTGATACAGAAAAACCCTCTATGGAGGGAGTTCTTCTTTTGTTCTTTGCAGTCAGGAAGAGGGCATTTTCATAGATTCAGAAACTGGACGGCCAAAGTTGTAATCGTCCATAGGTTCGTTGTATGTAGAGTTTGCGCAATCATTTTAGTCAGATGAATGGACGGGGCTGCGACGGTAGATCACCCCGCGCCAATCGAAACCCCATTCTCCACTGAGGCAGCCAACCCCGCAGGGTCGGCCGCCTGCTCCATGCGTCAGACTAAAATGAAAACGGAAACCATAGTTAGCGTGGTGGGTCTCTCCGGACATTTGGATAAATGTATGGCATCATGACCGAGACAGCAGCAGTCCGGGCATACTACGTTGTTGCTGCTGTCAATCTCGCTAACGTAGGACATGGGCGCTATTCATACTCCTCAACATCATCGCGGCACGCGCATGACTCGCGGGCGTGGCGTAAGAGTATGAGTTCTGCGCGCGTGCCGCGGCTGCGAAGTCTATGAATACTCCGGCGTCAACGCCATAGCTGAGCGGGAAAAATGGGCCTTCACTTCTTAAAACAAGTAAATTCTGTGCACGCGTTCACCATCAAGATTGCAGAGGATAGTAATGAAATTAAATATCAAGGAACGTAATTAAATCGATGATAGAATAATAATGAAAATGAGGAAAAATTCGTTACGGCCGTTGGCGGAGCGGGGTGGCTACAGGTCTTTCATGCTCAAACGCCACGCCCGCGCGTGCCGCGCTGGCATTGAGGAGTATGAATAACGCCTAAAGGAGTTCCTACAAGAGTGTTAATTCTTACGATTGAGGAAGCTTCTCCAAGAAGAAATTTGAAGTGAAGATGTTTTCAAGTGGTTCTCGTTCTTAGTTTTGTCGCCCTGGAATTTATAACTTCTATTTTTCCCTCATTTTATTGGTAAACTTCGTGCCTATTCGTATTAGAAGCTCTGGACAAACTGAGCTATATTGTTTTCATGGTGAAATCTTGAAACGGACGTTCATATTCAGCCGCTATGCAGTTTTGAAGTTGAAATCGCTTAACTCTGATTGCTTTCGGGATCATTGCTCAACACTGGATGTCCCGGAAATGTTTTCTTCATTCGCTTGCCAATCGAAGGCAAACAGCAGCATCTGTGCTAATGTTTGTTGGCGCTCCGTTTCCACACTGTTATCTGCCCGATTCAGAGCTCGTTTCAAAACCAAGTTTGTGGGGACTTCTTTCTCTGGGGTTCTGAAGATTTGAAATGTAGCTTTTTGACTGGGATGGGTCTACTAGCTGCGTTTTTCATTTGTGGGTACATAAGAATGCTGTAGATTTGGCATTGTTATCCGAAGAGACCTTTCTAAGATGAGTCGTTTTCGAAACCTGAAGCTTGCTCTTCTGTTCTTTTACCTGTGGTAGCATTTTTGTATCCCTTACTATGGTGTACAATGCTGTCGTATGGCTGGGTTTTTTCCAGATCTCGAGTTTGTGTGGGAGAGTGGACAGAAACTTACACCAGGCAGCGACAAAACTCATTTCTGCAAGCCAGCTGGTGTTGTAAAGACAGATGAGGGAGTGTTTGTTGCGGATGGCTATTGTAATAGCCGAGTTGTTCAACTTGACAGCGCCACTGGAGAGAGGAAGGTAATTAATACATCTTTCAGGATTTCTCATACTTCATTGATGCATTAGGGCTGGGATTCATGAACGCAAACCATGGGCTGCAGTTGGGTTTGTCTCCATAGATTGCGTGCTATTTCCGCGGAAAACCCAACTGTAGCCCACGGTTTGCCGTTTATGAATGCCAGCCTTATTTTGCGAGTAATGCAATCACATTTCTAGTACGAGTTTGGCCTTCCTGGCAACGGACCGTCCCAATTTAATCTACCGCATGATATCATCAGTACTCCCACTGGAGGCCACCTGTTAGTGGCTGATCGAGAGAACGGCAGAGTGCAGGAACTGTCGATCCATGGCGATTTCATCATCGAGTGGGCTGCCAGGTTGGTGCATATGTGTCTTTGCCCCTGCTTCATTGATGTATTGTTGTTGTTCAGCCTCTTTTCTAACATTTATTCCGCTGATGCTCAGGACAACTACGTCTATATGCTGCCTGGACGTACTGGAGGACGTGAGGCGGTGAGTGCTCGTAACCTTCACGCTTTCAATGAAAGCGTTGTGTGCAGGGTTCTGCTTATGTAAAGTTTTTCCGCTTGGGACTGTACGCCCACGCGATCGGCGTGCTTGTGGAGCGGCCGTCACAAAGAGATGATTTCAGAGAGGCCTTCCCATGGCTGCAAATAGCTGGTTGGGATATTATTCACCATTCGTCAAGTATTCCTGCTAATTGATTTCCCATTTCGAAAAATGCCTTCGCGACAGCCGTACGACACGCACGACGCCCGCGTGGGCGGACAGACTCTTTTGGACAGAATTTTAATTGGAGTTACCAATGACTTACTTGACATAATCGGTTGGCTCTCGCCTGACGCGGTCATTCCGCATCTTCACCGAGGTGTGCCGTCCTAGTAGTCAGCCGTGTCCATTTGTTACGGTCCTCAGCCACAATTTGAACACAATCTATCCATTGGTCGCTATTCCACTTTTCGCGAAGTAAAACGTTGCGCCTCAATCGCCTTTCGATACCGAGTGATTTTAAATCCACCCTCACCACATCCGTCCAAAACTTTCGCCTACGTCCAGGCGGCCGTTTCCAAACAGGACTTGGAAGCATCCTTAGAGCGTGTTGAACAAGACGATCTGGCGGTCTTCCTAATATATGCCCGAACAAACGCAAACGACCTTGCTTTGCCGCTTGAGATGGCGCTGGGAGATGTTGGCACCTCCCTCGTGTCAAACGTTGGTGTAAGGTGTCGATTTTGTTGTAGAGATCTTCGTTGTGGCAGTTACCAATGCAAGGGGTAATACATGGCCTCCACGGGCTAGTGATCATTTAAGAAGACGTTGTGGTGCGAAGGCCATCCAATGGTTCAGAAGTGATGAGGAGACCTGGCTGTACAATATCTAGCGTTAACGTTTTGCTCCTTATGTATGCCTATGGCTTAGAAATAAAGTTTTGTACCGTGCGTGCTGAAACTAAGATTTGGCCAGATATTGCCCTGTATAGTCTTTTCTGACGAAAAACAAAGGTATAAAAAGCATCATAGCTTGAATTGAAGTTACTGAAAAAAATTCATTCGATGCTCGAGAATTGAATTTGAAAATCGAGAACGTGCTCGATCGCTCCAGCCGCGAAGCGGCTGGAGAGGTTTGGTTTTGCCCGGGACTTGTGATCACTTAGAATTCCTTAAAGTAGTTAATAAAACCTGTTAAACAAATTCCCCAGAGATTTCCATCGGGATATAGGTGAGAGGGTCCAGGAGGCACATGCTGACAAAATTTGAGCCAAATCGGTTCAAAACTAACAAAGTTAGATCGGCGAGTCCTTATCAAAAATTCTTGTTGTGCGCTGTTACTCGTTCCTGCTTCCTGCTTCGCGCTTCGTGCTTCGCTCCTCGTGCGTTACGCACCCTTAGTAGTGGCCACTGGCAATGGTCGCAGGCGATCAGTTGGGCAGGCAGGTAAGTTATTATGTGAACAGATAAGCAGGCTGGTGAGTAGGTAGTCAATGAGTACTTACTGTTTAACATTAACTGCTTCACTTATTACTGCTTATCATATCAAGTGATATTATCAGTTGGTAGATCAAATCGCTAAAACACGTTGTAGGCTGTACTTTTCGATGGGAAGGGACAGGGGAACTGACTAACAAGTTTATTACTTACTGTTTAACATTAACTGCCTCACTTATTACTGCTTATCATATCATGTGATATTATCAGTTGGTAGATGAAATCGCTAAAACACGTGGTAGGCTGTACTTTTCGATGGGAAGGACAAGGAAAGTGACTAACAAGTTTTTAGTTACTGTTTAACATTAACTGCTTCACTCATTGCTGCTTATCATATCATGTGATATTATCAGTTGGTAGATGAAATCGCTAAAACACGTTGTAGGCTGTACTTTTCGATGGGAAGGGACAGGGGAAGTGACTAACAAGTTTGTTACTTACTGTTTAACATTAACTGCTTCACTTATTACTGCTTATCATATCAAGTGATATTATCAGTTGGTAGATCAAATCGCTAAAACACGTTGTAGGCTGTACTTTTCGATGGGAAGGGACAGGGGAAGTGACTAACAAGTTTATTACTTACTGTTTAACATTAACTGCTTCACTTATTACTGCTTATCATATCATGTGATATTATCAGTTGGTAGATCAAATCGCTAAAACACGTTGTAGGCTGTACTTTTTTGTAGGGAAGGGACAGGGGAAGCGACTATCAAGTTTATTACTTACTGTTCAACATTAACTACCTCACCTTTTACTACTTATCATATCATGTGATATTATCAATTGGTAGATGAAATCGCTAAAACACGTTGTAGGCTGTACTTTTCGATGGGAAGGGACAGGGGAAGTGACTAACAAGTTTGTTACTTACTGTTTAACATTAACTACCTCACCTTTTACTACTTATCATATCAAGTGATATTATCAGTTGGTAGATCAAATCGCTAAAACACGTTGTAGGCTGTACTTTTTTTGTAGGGAAGGGACAGGGGAAGCGACTAACAAGTTTGTTACTTTCTGATGACGTCATCAAAGTGCATGGGGCATGTGATGACGTCATCAGGACGTCGTGCCAATTACATGGGGCTTCCGACAACGCTATCAGGACGTCGTGCCCAGGTTTGCCAAGTGCATAGGGCATCTGATGACGTCGTAAGGATGTCGTGTAAAGTATACACGGCATCTGATGACGTCATAAGGATGTCGTGTAAAGTACACAGGGCCTCTGATGACGTCACCAGGATGTCGTGTAAAGTGGAGAGGGCATCTGATGATGTCATCAGGATGTCATGTAAAGTACAGAGAGCATCTTATGACGTCATCGTCAAAAAAGTCGTAAAGTGAGTCGCGCGTCACTTGTAGCGTGCGGAACAAGTCGATTATTTACTGATTATCATATCAATCCATCCTATTATAAAAATATTGAAGATTTTCCAGAGATATTACTTCGTAATATCAAGAAAAAGTGAACAATTCTACCAAAAAGGGGTCTTCCAAGCAAAAGAGGTTTGGTTGGCGTCAAAAACGTTCCAGCAAAAAGGGAACAATAGGCAAGTAGGATGAGGAGAGTCTACAAAAATTGAACAATATTTTCTGAGACTGATTTTTTTTTGCCGATATTTCTTAACAGCGAAAACAAACCGTTGCGGTGTTCCACACGGAAGCACTTTGTGGTTCCAAATAGACTCCGATTATGCGAGTAACGATAAAAATGCATACTTATGTGAACCTATTAAATATCATCAGAATAGAAAATAATGTCAACTTTACCTACACAGACGGCTAGCTCCAGCTGCGAAGAGAAGCGAACCCAATGTGCAGCATCAGATAAGAGTATTTTCTTATAATCTCGTCAACGAATAGAAGTCCATTTTTGGAAACCATTGAACTCTTCCTCGTGGAACGCCACAACGGTTTGTTTCCGCTGTTAAGAAATATCGGCCAAAAAAAATCAGTCTCAGAAAATATTGTTCAATTTTTGTAGACTCTCCTCATCCTACTTGCCTATTGTTCCCTTTTTGTTGGAACGTTTTTGACGCCAACCAAACCTCTTTTGCTTGGAAGACCCCTTTTTGATAGAATGTTTATTAAGTTTGTTTCATTTCTTCCCTTCGCTTCAGAAATCGAAATGAGCTCATAACAGGTCGAAAATGGAATAAAGCTTTTGCTTTGTTGTGCGTAGTATTTATTTGACTGTTTTTTTTTAGCTGTAAGAATCATTCGTTCTTGAAATTCCGAAAAAATGTTTCTTCGACTTGATGGATACAACTTCCTTCTTTACTTTTTCTGTCTATTTAATCCTTGGTATTTAGGACGCAATACATGTATATGTTGGACGTGCTGGTACTGGCCTTGTTGAATTTGCGTTCAGCCCCACCAGTCGTCCATTCGAACAGCCTCATGTGATCCGTGCTTCTCCAGATGGACAACACCTTTTCGTCGGAGACATCGCTAATGGAAAATCAACTTTATGGATGTTCAAGGTATATTCTTTTGAAGCCCTATGTTATTTACAATTATACGTTTGATCCGAACCATCCTCTTCCGGACATCCGTTCGTATGATTCAAATTTTGGCCTTAAAATTCCGATCCATGGGAAAAGATTGCTTTCGTGTCAACACGAGGTCCGATTTACTGAAAGGCTACGCTTTATGCATCAGTTTGGGACCATCTCATCTCTTCGTCCGTATCCAAATGAATCGGATTATCATCTGTCACCGTTTTGAATGTAGCCGACTGAAACGATATCAAGAACCTGTATTTTTGAATGATTCTTCTTCTTCTTTGCAGCCATGTCGAGGGTACTGTCATAGGTTGAGGAACTGGGCGGCCAATAATGGATTCGTCCATAGGTCCATTGTAGTCAGCGTGGTTGGTCTCTCCGGACAATCAAACAAATGTGCCGTATTGTGGCCGTGGCATCCACAGTCTGGGCAAACGTCCGATTTGCTGCTGTCAATCTTGCTAACATATGCCATAAGCATAGTAGAGTGACCACAGTGCAGCGATGCCAGGGTGCATCTGGCCCTACTTCCGAGTTGAGACTCGGATGGGCAGACCCGAGGCGGCACCACTCCCAGGATGGGATTTACCGCCGCCTTTTCCAGATCACACCGTACGAACTGTGTGTGCTCCTCGCGCAACAGACGGAGTCGTTCTTGCTGTGAATCGTGCCATCTTTGCAGATTGACTTTGCTTGGAGCATCAGCGAATGGCTTTCTGATGCGTCTCTCCCTGACGGGGTTCAGCACTCTCCATGAGGCATGGTTGAGCAGGGCTGCGACTCGGCGCAACGGGGGTCGTAAAAATTTCGAAAATTTAAAAGAATGATTTTTTTTGGGGGGCGGGTCTCGTAATTTTTCTGAAGAAAAGATGAAATTTTCTCCAAACGACTTGGTATGCGGAAATGAAGTAGTAATAGTTGTCCTTGACTACTAAATGTTTGAAAATTGTCCCGATTTGTCACTCGAAAGAGGCTGAATCAATTGTTAATCTCAAGGGGGGGGGCTCGCAAAAACTTTCACATTTTTTTCAACACTTTGGTCAACAGGGAGGGGGTCTTAGCTACGCCGAAAATTGGCGCAACGGCCTGCTCAACCCTGCCATGAGGGGTGGTTGGGTTGCTTTATGATACTGATAAAAAGTTGTTGGGCCTGGAGCTGACAGTGTTCTTTTACTGGTAATAATCGTGTCTCCGCATGCAAGTGATCGACTGGGGAACTTCTTGCTTATCCGGTAGCTATACGAAGTGTGGCGTTCTGTATACGCTGCATCTTGGTCCAGGAGGTTTCTGATACCAAGTGCTGCCACACCGGTGCAGCGTACTCCAGAGCGGGCTGAAATATTGCCTTGTATGTCGTGATAATTGTGGTGAGCGCGAAGCGCTCACCAGATTTGGCTTTGATTCGCCATCGCGCAACCCCTTGATCTCAGTATCAGGGTCCAGAGTAAACGTAGAAACACCGTTCTTTTTGCATTTAATACACTTTAGAAAGGTGAATAACTGTTCAAAAAATGGTCCGGAATGGTTACCTGAGATTCGAGAAAAAGTGTCAAAACCACGTCATTTTGGTCGAAAAAATGTTCATCTCCTTTTTTTTTTCAGTTGGCGTTCACGATCTTGTTGGAACTCTTATCGTTGAGCTAGAGTGCTCATTTTTGGCCAGGAAGCTGGTTTTTTTGCACATAGCTCCTGTCAAATTTTGAAGTTGGTAGCTCAATTTTTGCGGAACCTCAAATTTGAGGGTAAAGAAAGACAAAAACACGTAAACATGTTATTAAAAACCAACCGACGTTTGCTTATTCGTAAAAATGAACTAGTGAAATAAACACCGTTACTGATAGGCATTTGCTCAGGATTTGACGGGGCAACGCTTCAATCAATACGGCGGGGTCTCGGAAGTACTTTTGAAACGCCGCACGGTGTGACTCAGAAGCGCGCCACAGAACGCCGTAGATACTGTGCGGGACCCCAGCAGGAGTGCGAAAGACGTCGTAGAACATGTGTGTGACCAAAGTAGGAGTGCGCCGGACGCCGTAGAAAGTGTGTGGGACCCAAATGGGTGTGCGCAGAACGCCGTAGAAAGTGTGCGGGACCCAAGTGGGAGTGCGCCGGACGCCGTAGAAATTGTGCGGGACCCAAATGGGTGTGCGCAGAACGCCTTAGAAAGTGTGTGGGACCCAAATGAGAGTGCGCCGGACGCCGTAGAAAGTGTGCGGGACCCGCGGGAGTGCGCCGGACGCCGTAGAAAGTGTGCGGGACCCAAATGGGTGTGCGCAGAACGCCCTAGAAAGTGTGTGGGACCCAAATGAGAGTGCGCCGGACGCCGTAGAAAGTGTGCGGGACCCAAATGAGAGTGCGCCGGACGCCGTAGAAAGTGTGCGGGACCCACGTGGGAATGCGCCGGACGCCGTAGAAGGTGCGCGGGACTTAAATGGGTGTGCGCAGAACGCCGTAGTAAATGTGTGGGACCCAAATGGGTGTGCGCAGAACGCCCTAGAAAGTGTGTAGGACCCAAATGAGAGTGCGCCGGACGCCGTAGAAAGTGTGCGGGACCCAAATGAGAGGGCGCCGGACGCCGTAGAAAGTGTGCGGGACCCAAATGAGAGTGCGCCGGACGCCGTAGAAAGTGTGCGGGTCCCACGTGGGAGTGCGCAGAACGCCCTAGAAAGTGTGTAGGACCCAAATGAGAGTGCGCCGGACGCCGTAGAAAGTATGCGGGACCCAAATGGGTGTGCGCAGAACGCCCTAAAAAGTGTGTAGGACCCAAATGAGAGTACGCCGGACGCCGTAGAAAGTGTGCGGGACCCAACTGAGTGCGCCGGACGCCGTAGAAAGTGTGCGGGACCCAAGTGGGAGTGCGCCGGACGCCGTAGAAATTGTGCGGGACCCAAATGGGTGTGCGCAGAACGCCTTAGAAAGTGTGTGGGACCCAAATGAGAGTGCGCCGGACGCCGTAGAAAGTGTGCGGGACCCAAGTGGGAGTGCGCCGGACGCCGTAGAAAGTGTGCGGGACCCAAATGGGTGTGCGCAGAACGCCCTAGAAAGTGTGTGGGTCCCAAATGAGAGTGCGCCGGACGCCGTAGAAGGTGTGCGGGTCCCAAATGAGAGTGCGCCGGACACCATAGAAAGTGTGCGGGACCCACGTGGGAACGCGCTGGACGCCGTAGAAAGTGTGCGGGACCCAAATGGGTGTGCGCAGAACGCCTTATTAAATGTGTGGGACCTAAACGGGTGTGCGCAGAACGCCGTAGAAAGTGTGCGGGACCCAAATGAGAGCAGCGCCGGACGCCGTAGAAAGTGTGCGGGACCCAAATGAGAGGGCGCTGGACGTCGTAGAAAGTGTGCGGGGCCCAAATGAGAATGCGCCGGACGCCGTAGAAAGTGTGCGGGTCCCACGTGGGAGTGCGCAGAACGCCCTAAAAGTGTGTAGGACCCAAATGAGAGTGCGCCGGACGCCGTAGAAAGTATGCGGGACCCAAATGGGTGTGCGCAGAACGCCCTAAAAAGTGTGTAGGACCCAAATGAGAGTACGCCGGACGCCGTAGAAAGTGTGCGGGACCCAAATGAGAGTGCGCCGGACGCCGTAGAAAGTGCGTGCGGACCCACGTGGGAATGCGCCGGACGCCGTAGAAAGTGTGCGGGACTCAAATGGGTGTGCGCAGAACGCCGTAGTAAATGTGTGGGACCCAAATGGGTGTGCGCAGAACGCCCAGAAAGTGTGCGGGACCCAAATGAGAGTGCGCCGGACGCCGTAGAAAGTGTGCGGGACCCACGTGGGAATGCGCCGGACGCCGTAGAAAGTGTGCGGGACTCAAATGGGTGTGCGCAGAACGCCGTAGTAAATGTGTGGGACCCACGTGGGAGTGCGCAGAACGCCCTAAAAAGTGTGTAGGACCCAAATGAGAGTGCGCCGGACGCCGTAGAAAGTATGCGGGACCCAAATGGGTGTGCGCAGAACGCCCTAAAAAGTGTGTAGGACCCAAATGAGAGTACGTCGGACGCCGTAGAAAGTGTGCGGGACCCAACTGAGTGCGCCGGACGCCGTAGAAAGTGTGCGGGACCCAAATGAGAGTGCGCCGGACGCCGTAGAAAGTGTGCGGGACCCACGTGGAGTGCGCCGGACGCCGTAGAAAGTGTGCGGGACCCAAATGGGTGTTCGCAGAACGCCGTAGAAAGTGTGCGGGACCCAAGTGGGAGTGCGCCGGACGCCATAGAGAGTGTGTGACCCATATGGGTGTGCGCAGAACGCCCTAGAAAGTGGGTGGGACCCAAATTAGAGTGAGCCGGACGCCGTAGAAAGTGTGCGGGACCCAAACGAGAGTAGCGTCGGACGCCGTAGAAAGTGTGCGGGACCCACGTGGGAATGCGCCGGACGCCGTTGGAAGTTTGCGGGACCCAAATGGGTGGGCGCAGAACGCCGTAGAAAGTGTGCGGGACCCAAGGCGGGAGTGGCCGGACGCCGTAGAGAGTGTGCGGGACCCAAATGGGTGTGCGCAGAACGCCCTAGAAAGTGTGTAGGACCCAAATGAGAGTGTGCAGGACGCCGTAGAAAGTGTGCGTGGACCCAAGTGGGAGTGCGCCGGACGCCGTAGAAAGTGTGTGTGGACCCAAATGGGTGTGCGCAGAACACCCTAGAAAGTGTTTGGGACCCAAATGAAAGTGCGCCGGACGCCGTAGAAAGTGCCGTACCCAAATGGGTGTGCGCAGAACGCCGTAGAAAGTGTGCAGGACATCAGTGGGAGTGTGCAAGATGTAACAGAAATTGCGCAGGACATTAGTGGGAGTGTGAAGGAAGTCATAGAAAGTGTGCAGGACATCAGTGAGAGAGTGCAGGACTATAGTGGGAGTGTGCAGCACCTTATAGAAAGTGTGAAGGACATCAGTGGAAGGGTGCAGGACATCATAGAAAGAACGCACGCTATCAGTTGGAGTGCGCATGACGTCAGTGGGTTTACTTTCATCTAACACCACCAGGCATAAATCATGTCAGAAAGGAAACCTTTTAGGAAAAATAAATGAAATTCCTGAAAGTTTAGGTTCTGGCAAAAGTAAAGATTTGGCATGGTCACAAAAATATACTCAGCAAAAAGGGAAGATAAAGAAAAATGGAAAAAGTTTTGAAATATTCCTGAGAACGATTTGGCGTAGAATAATTTGCTGGGAAATGAAGTGAAATAGTTGAAAGTATGATTTGGCAGTCGAGTTTGAACCAACTATTGATAAGAGTTGTGCAGAACGAGAGATCGCCTTGTCTGTGCTTATCCGTAGAACATATCAAAGCGAAATCACGCGTGGAATGGGAAGCATCGAAACTTTTTCGGGAGCTGTAATGCGGCGGTCTTCACGTATTAGGTGAAGCAAAATCAACACGCGTGATTTCGCTTTGATATGTTCTACGGATAAGCACAGACAAGGCGATCTCTCGTTCTGCACAACTCTTATCAATAGTTGGTTCAAACTCGACTGCCAAATCATACTTTCAACTATTTCACTTCATTTCCCGAAAAACAAATTATTCTACGCCAAATCGTTCTCAGGAATATTTCAAAACTTTTTTTTCCATTTTTCTTTATCTTCCCTTTTTTGCTGAGTATATTTTTGTGACCATGCCAAATCTTTACTTTTGCCAGGAACCTAAACTTTCAGGAATAGTTTCTTTGCTACTGCCCCATGATGTACCGCCCAGGGCTCTGAGCACATTAAGCTTCGCTTTGACGACGGCCTGCTTCTGCTCGGTGTTCTTATGAAACTTGAGCGATGGATCTAGCACCAGACCGAGCAGTTTGGGAAAGCGAGCAGCAGGTAATTCGTCCCACTTGACATGCGGGTGAGCGCTGTGCTCCGAAGGATCCGTTGTGAGTAGAGATACCGACGATATGGATGCAGAGATCTTTAGCATTTTGCGGCCGAAAAAGCTTTTCAGTGTGACCAGGCACTCATTGATCTTGGAGGCGGCCACATGTATATCCCGATCCCGACACATTATTATCATATCATCGGCATAGGCGACCACCTTGATATCCTGGGGGGGGGGGGGAGCGGGCATGTCTTCGAGGTACAGACTGAAGAGGGCAGGCGATAAAACGCCGCCCTGTGGAACTCCAGCTGCAATAGGAATACTATTGAAGACATGATTCTGGAACATAACTCTGGCTCGTCTGCCCTTGGTGAATGCTAAAAATGCAGCTGCTGGGGCTCGGTGGTTCAGATTGTGGCTGCCACGCACACCAGAGGTAACGTCTTTATCCTCAAACTTGGGTAATTAAACCAAAACACTTTTCACATAGAAAACAAGTAGGCAACAAGTACAAGTATTGTGAGCAACAATATTAATGGAATAATAATAAGTAAGCGGCCGACTGCGCCGCTGGCGTAGAAAATAAGCTTGCCCCTCCTATCGCCGCCCCCATCTACAGAAACACCCGGCCTCGCGAGCACCGCCGCGGCGACGCCCGCAAGCCGAGAGCTGCAGATGATGGCAGCGACAAGAGGGGCCAACACATCATTTGGAATCGCTATCCGCGATACTCCCCCCGGCAGAAATGAGGACTAAGCTCCTAGAAAGGAAGATAAAAAACAGACCAAAAAAGTTACAACCGAACACAATAGATCACGGTTCTGTCCGCAGCAGTCGTTGTTGTCAGCACGCTTTTGCTCGTTTCTTCGAACGCCATCCTTTGTTTCTCGTGTTGCCGTCGTGCTGGCGGATTCGTTGTCATCTTCGCGTCCTGGCACTCGGGCCAGTCATGCGCGATCTCTTAAGCGCATGGTAGATGTGACGGGCATCAGCGTGTCCTGGCACTCGGGCCAGTCATGCGCGATCTCTTAAGCGCATGGCAGATGAGACGGGCATCAGCGTGTTCTGGCACTCGGGCCAGTCGTGCGCGATCTCTTAAGCGCACGGTCGGAACCATTCCTGATGGATTTCAGTGTATCGGTCTGCTCTCTCGCTTCCCTCCTTAGTGCTTCAGGTGGCGTGCTGGATTTGCGCGAGGGGAGTGATCACTTTTGTTGACTACTGGCGGCGATGCTGTGGTGTGGGTGTCTCAGTTTCTCTGTCCTCGCATCCGTCCGATGCGCATGCGGAGCTGCTCCTGGCGCCGCACATTGATCTCCAAGGAGTGACGTGTTGTGCGACTGTCTTCCTGATTCGCTCGCTGCGTTGCGGGAGGTAACACAATGCTGGATGGTGATCCCGTCGATGACAATGGCGACACCTTTCGCCATGTCGTTTGCATGACATGCCGCTTCGGCACCTTGGTAGGAGGCAAATCCTGCACCTCCCCGCGCCGGCAACGATTCGCCTCCGTTGGTCTACCTCGTTGTAGATTGGGCAGGAATCGGAGTAGTGCACTCCTACCGTCCCGCAAAAACGCACGGGAGATCCTCCTTTGGACGGTCCATAGCGGATCCTAGGAATCGCCGCCCCGGGCATTGCCGTTCTCTTTCGAGTCTATGGAGATGCCGCACCAAGGACTCGTGCTCCTCCACGGTTCTCTGTAACTCGGCTTCTAGGACTCCCAGCGCGTCAGCGTCCTCGGCTTCGACATTCGGCGATGGCCTTCTCTCGGTTGGTCTGCGGAGAAGGACGTTTCGTCGCGGCTCATCGTCGTCGTCATGCGTCTCGTCGACCATAATGAGGATATCATCAAGGTTAGGTCCAATCTCTTCATCGTCGTCTAGGACGATTGGTTCCATGAATGCTGCATTATCAGAGATAGCTCGTTGCTCATCAGCGTGTGCAGGCGCATCGTGTGCCAGAAGGTTTTGAGGTGCCGGCATCTCCCTGATTGCAGCACCGAGATGAGACACTTCGGTCTGTGACATTGTCGATTTGCATTGTTGGTAATGCTCTATTGTATTGATGATTCGATCCAACCGGCAGAGAACTTGGTCCTCGAACGGAGCGAGGTCTCCGGTGTCTTGTTCAAGATCTTCGGTGAACCGATCAGTCAAAATGTTCACTGCGAGATGGGCTATACACTTCTTGTAGTTCAGAAGGAATTCCAGCTGTTGTTTGATGAGATAATCCAGTTCGTACATGTCCATGGTGAGGGGTTCCTCATCCACTCCAAAAATTGGTTGAGCAAGGAGTTCATTCCAATCCTCTTCCGAAATGGCATGTGTCGCAAACAGAAAAGGTGCGCGAGCGAGTAGATTCGCCACTTGTGACTGTGCGTAGAGGAACTCTAATCGTATTTTGTCGACAGTGATCTCCAAGGTGCGTAGAACGTGCGAGCGGTAACGCTGGTTCTCCGTAGATTTTCGGAACGCATCTATTTCGGTGTCGAGAAGAACCACTGAGCGTACGTGCGTGTGTACGTCTCTTACGACGCGGACGATGTTTTCGTACAACGCTTGGGGCTCCGGTATGTCGAATGAAGAGCACAGTTTTTCATGCTCCCATTGTAGGCGTAATAGGTGCGCCTCCTTCGAGGCGGAGCTGGACGGGTTGGGTGACGCTGGTGCGGATGACGACATCGTTGTGAACTGAAAGTAAGCGATGGTACTGTCATCATGAGGAGCATCAGCGTAAAGAACAAAAAAAATCAGCGTGAGGAGTAGCGTCTATGTGAATTGCCTTCTACATTTGGTTTTTCTTTTCTTTTTTATAGAGCTAGCTAAAAACTCTTATGTTCCTACGGTTCCGCCCTTTCCTTCTCAGAGAAATTTCTCATGAGAGCTTGCGGGTTCTGGCCGCTTGCTACGCACACATCTACGAAAAATGGCTACTAGCACGCGTATGGGGGCGCATAGAAGCAGGAGAGTTCCACGCAAGACATAACATCCGGCGCGCAGTCCCAGCGTATGTAGGAACGAATAAGACAGGATGATTGCTATAGCCAATACTAATAGGCAGCATATTATCGTCTTGTACCATCCAAACAGTACGTCCACGATGTGCATGAAATCTGGTAATTTGATCTCATGATATGTGGTAGTTTTCCCTTGAAGAATCGCTTTTACTGTGTCCTGAAAGTCATTGGTATATTTCAGGATTCCACTCAGGACGAAAGCTTTCACCGTTTCTCCACATTTCACGGAACAGTTGAGAAACTGTCGGGCTGAATCTAGATGAAAATTCAAGGTCGATTCCACTGGAGTAGGTGAACACGGAACTATGAATGCATGTTGACCGCACAAGATTTCTCCCAACGTCTGACTGTCTGAATGGCACGAAATCTTGGCTTGTGCTCCTTTTGAGCAGTGGTAGCATCCTTCGAGGGCGTCATTTGGAACTTCGCATACAGCGTTATCCACTACCCTCATGGAGGTGTCGATCGTGCGATTGAATTCGACTACGAATTCGGCCGATACCATCTGTGGAATTTTGGCGATGATCCTATTGTCATGGTGTTTTGACAATTCCCACGAAGCCGTTTTTATCGGGAGTTTGTTGCTGAGCTGCCGAAAGTGGTGTTCTATGTCTTTCCGAGAACACTCGCATCTCACACTGTTCTCAGCTCCGTGACATCTGCAGTCGTCTTTTAGCGTACAGTTCATGCTCTTAGCTTGAGAAAACGTTGTGCAGAGCAGATCCGGAGGGAACTCGTTATCCCAGATGGCTACGTCTTTTCCGTCTGTGACAAAGTCGCTATTGAGGGTTGGAGTAGGAGGTAGTGAGACGTCGGTCATTGTGATCGTCATTGAAGGTAGTGTTTGCGGTACATTTGGAATTTGCGCTAATACGTAGCGTCGTTTACCTTTGTAGGACTCGAAGTTCTCGATTGTTACCTCCAATTTTATCTCCTCCGTCCAACGTGAGCATCGGAATAGCTCGTAGACTTTGTCGTTGTCTGGTGTTGCGTATATTCTGTAGAATAGGCAGCCTGAGCTGAGGAAGAAGCAGTCACATCCAGGCCCTCCGCATGACTCCATGCAACCTGTGCGACCTGGGAAGTGATTTCCTGCTTCGAGCTCAGGTATGAGGCTCGAGCTGTTAATGCCTTCGCACTTACGGTCTTGGCATGATCCCATGGTTGGACATCTCTTGCTGTCGATTTGTTTCAAGGTTACCGCGCGTGTGAAGTATTTCGTACTTTGTTCGCATCTCAGGTACAATCCTTTCCAGCGGAGCTTCACGTTTGCGATCCCGGTTGTATTTTGGGAGAGATGTAGACAAGCTTCTTGATGAAACGTATTGATCTTTAAAAATTCTGTCAGAGTAACCTTGCATGTTTCCCGGGTACCATCGTTCGAGCATGTCGTCGAATGGGATTCCAGAATATTGACATGCTGGCAGGCACGTGTGTTGTAGATTTCCACAGCCATAATGACTGCTAAGGCAGCCAAAAGGCGTTCTCTTCTCGAGGTCCCTCGGCTTCTCCGGTAACAGCGTAGGAGTGAGTGACCAAAGGTTCTCATTACGTGTGTTACCAGTGATATCCCAACTGAGAGAATCAACTTCGCTCCGTACATGGCAATTCGTACCGGTTTTCCAACAACAAGAGGAACGTAGAGCACTATGTAGCACATCATGATGAAACTGTAGATCAGGAGTGCAATGATTAAGATTGCTCCAACCGGCCAGCATTCAGGATTGAACAGAATTGTCAAGCATAACCAGCAATCAAGTTGGTCACAGAAGTTTAGCCGTTCGCAAGTAGTCTCAATAGTGGCTAGTCCTTCCTCAGTTTCCCATTTCACAGTCACGGTGTGGTCGTGTAGCGTAATCTGTGGTGGCAACTTCACCAAAAATGGAGTAGTGCCTGAGGCGTAGATCTTGCAAAATGTCTCTGTGCAAACTTCAAATGTTTGATTCCCCACGGTGTTAATTAGTACTCCTTCAGACGTGCAGGACATGCGCATGGTTTCTGTTGTTGCCGCTTGTACCGAACCCATAAAAGTTTGGCACAATGTAAGGAGCATCATATGGAAAAGGAACCACTTGGAAGAAATCTTCCGTGGTTTCCGGACTTGTGTGGTTGTGACGGTGTGTGTATCCACATATGAGACCGGACGTCGCGGGCGGAGGTTGTATCTTGGTGTTACGTTGTCTTGAGTACCAGCTTTGTCCCCGCTGTCTTCACTTGGGTGCAGTGGAAGTATTTCAGTGTCTGATCCGGATATCTCCAATGGTGTGATCAGGTTCACCGGACGACGGATTCTTCTGTGAGATGCTGTAATCAGTTCTACCTCACGTACGGGTCCATCCTTCCCTGGTTTGAGCTCAGTTATTCGAGCCATCCTCCAGTCGTTCCGGGGACGAACTGGTTCGTTTACCAAGACTACGTCTCCGATCCTTGGTTCCAATTCACCGTGTCTCTTGTTGGTTAACGATTTTTTGTGCGTTTCGCGAAGTCCTGTAAGGTACTGGTTTTGCCAGATGTGCCAAAATCTCTCAGTCGCATCACATGAGGATTTAAGGGCCTCTATGACTTCTTGGCGAGTTTGGAGAGCCCTCAGTTCGCTGGGTGGTAAATATTCAGCGTCCTCCTCTGTGTTCAACATGGCGTTCAAACGCAGTGTTAAGCTGAAGTCCTTTGTATGAAATCGGCTGGTCTTACCGAGGCAAATTCTTCCTGTGAGGCTCCTTGATAAGTCAAAGGTCGTGAATTGAGGCATGCCTCGATTTCGGTAATTATCGTTTGAAGGTGGTCGCTTGAACGATGTATTGCACCTCGTAAAGCTTTGTAGAGGGCATGTTTCACCGATTTGATGAGCCTCTCGTAAAATCCGCCTTGCCAAGGTGCGTAAGGTGTTATGTGGTGCCACTGTATCTCTTTGTTAGCTAACGCTTCTTCAACCTCCTCATTCAGTTTGTCCTTGTCTGCGTTGATGGATAAGATCGTGGAACTAAGCAAGAATGTCGGTGCGTTGTCACAGGTGATCGATTCTGGTACACCTCTTCTTGCGACGAAACGACGCAGCGCGTTGAGAAAGTCGACGGTGTTCATGCTCGGAACTATTTCGAGGTGAAGCAAGCGTGTTATAGTACAAGTAAAAATGCACCCATAAGCTCTTTTGTTGTCGTCGTTATCCGAAGTCGCTGGAAGGTCGAAAAAATCTAGTCCCACGTGTTGGAAAGGACGACTGCGAAGCACTCTTCTCTGTGGCAGGTCGGTGGAGTCCGGATAGGGGTATGGTAAAGCGTTGAAACGACGGCATTTAACACACTTGTGAACCAGTTTCCGGACTTGTTGACGCAGCTTTGGTATCCAATAACCCTGGCGCACGGTTGATATTGTATTTTCTATACCACGGTGGTAATTTCCGTGCGCTTCCTCAATGATTAGATAAGCTAATCGCGTGTTAGGAGTCACAAAGATTGGGCATTTAGCTTCCAACCCGAGTGCGGATTTCCTAACCGTCCTTGAGATCTCCAGATCTTGTTGGGGTCCGAATAGAGGCGGAGGGAGTTTTCCATCGATTTTCTGTATGTGCTCGTTAAGTAGGCATATTGGTGATGTCGAATCAGCGTGAGGCGAGCGCTGCGTGTGTCCTCAGCTTTCAGCACTGTAGGATTATCCGTTACTGTTCGTAAATCCGGAATGTTCGCATAAATTCGTTTGCGAGATTCTTCTGAGAGTGGTCGCAACAGCCTTTTCACGAAGAGCAAAACTCTTGCTGTAACTCGTTTTGCTGTTGTGAACGAACTAAATCGATCAAGGTCCACCAGACTCAATTTTGTCTCCGAAGTGATTGCTGTCAGAGCGTAGGCCATTCCTTGCTCTGTTTCCTTTCTTTGTTCTGGCTTATGGGAGTAGCCAAGGGAGTAGAAGCTGTTTTTCCATTTATCCGTTGTTTGACGTAAGAATGTGGGACCTGACCACCAAAAATGTGCGCGGAGCTGTTCACCCGTTAATCCCCGTGTGCCGGCGTCAGCTGGATTCTCCTTGGTGTTTACGTAGGCAAATCGAACGGTGGTGCCTTCTCGTTGGAACGCGTCTACGATTTTTCGAATTTCTTTCACTCTGTTTGCTATAAGAACACCAGGGCTTTGTGCCGGTGATGATGATAACCAGCTCAGGGCGATCTGAGAGTCGGAGAAGATGAAGACTGTTTTCGGCGTGTTGGATGTTTGTGATGTTTGATTCCTCATTGCTTCGTATACTGACCACGCCAGACGTGTAGCCATAGTCAGAGCGTTCATCTCTAATTTTGGCATTGTCGTAGTCGTTTTGAGGGAGGGAAGCTTTGACTTCGCCATGACCAGCGCTGATTCTCCTTCTCTGAACGCGTAAGCGCAACATGCCATCGCGATGTCGCTGGCGTCTGCGAACACCGCGAGTTTGAAATCATCCGTACAGGAAAGGAATAGTCTGGGAAAGACGTATTCGATGCCACTAACGTCTCTCACTATTTTGTTCCATTGTTCTTGGAAGGTGTTTTGCAGAACGGAGTCCCACTCGAGCTCGTGTTTCCACAAGGACTGTTGAAAGTGCTTTGCTTGTGTGAGCAGTGGTACTATCCACCCCAACGGGTCGTAGACGGAAGCGATTTGTCTAGCCACCACTCGTTTAGTGACGTTAATCGTCGGTGAAAGATTGCATCGAATCTGGAGGGTGTCACGTTCAGCATCCCATTGTATACCGAGTACCTTCGGTGTCGTAGACTTCGCTCGTGTCTCCTCGGGAAGTATTTCCTGAAGGTTCATCCGGTTCGCGAGGAACTCCCGGAGGTTCATTTTCATATCCCTGAAAATTTGGCGTGACTCGACTATTTTTTCGGCAAGGTCTTCTGCCTTGTCTGCTGACAGGATAAGGTTATCCACGTAAAGGTTGTCTCGAATTTCCTTGGCGAGACATTCGTTTCGTACTGCATGATCCAGATGATACAGTATTGTTCCCGCTAGGAGGAACGGGGATACGTTCAGCCCGAATGTCACCCGAGTGAAACGGTAGGTGATGATGTTATCACTCGTTAGAGGCTGGTTGACGTCTTTGACCCACAGGAACCTTGTTGCGTCTCTATCTAGTTCGTTGAGGCGCACCTGAAGGAAGGCCTTTTCCACGTCAGCAATCGCTACGTGCGATGGGATCCTGAATCGTATTAGCATCGCGTATAAATCCGGAAGTATGAGTGGTCCTTGGTGAAGGATCTCGTTGAGTGACGGGCAGTCTCTGTAGTGGGATGATGCGTCAAATACGATTCTCAATTTCGTGGTTTCCTTGTGTGGCGTGACTACCGGTTGATGTGGAATATAGTGGGTCATCGGACCATCTCCTGGTTGTCCATTAGGTATCTCTTCTATGATACCTTGTTCAAGTTGTGCGCGGAACGTATTCTCGTAATCTTCCAATAGTTTTGGCTTCGCCTTCAACGAGTTGATTACTCCTTGTAGTCGCTTGAAAGCGATTTGTTTGTTGTCTGGTAGCGGCGGGTGATTATCCTTATATGGGAGACGTACGTAGTACCCATCTGATCGGCGTTCGATCGTGTTGTTGAAAAAGGTCTCAACATGTGCGTTGACGATAGCTTTCTCAGCGTTCTTTGTCCCTGTGAACTCACAAATCCCTGCTGAGTCCATGGCCCAGTACTTGTCCCATCTGTTGATGTCATCTTCGACTTTTGAAAATGCATCCGTCGTTGAGATGGTGTTTGCATGAGCCTCTGTTTCCGGCTCTCCTGTTCCTTGAGGTATCTGCTGTCTGCCACTTAGCAAATAACCTAGCTTGGACGGGATAAGTAGTAGACCGGATGGTAGCCTAAACCGTGGTTGTGGAGTATCCAACCAGTTCCACATTTGGTCGCACCCGAGCAAAATCTGTGGCTTGGAGGTGAGATTGTCTGTAGGCGTTGAGAGCTTCAATTGGTGCTCTAACACGAAGTCGATATCCTCTTGACTGAGTAGCATCGTCTGTCCTTTGCCGGTCAGTACTGGAGTTGTACAAAGACGTACTTCGTGCTTTTCTCCTTGGTGATCCCATATGTCCAGAGTGGTGAATCCACACATGGTCGGTGTGGGTGTGCCCGTACCGAACGTATACATCAATAATTCCTTTGTTTCTGTACACTGCAATCCTAGGTCTTTTGCGAGAGTTAGGCTGATAAAGGATTGGTCGGCACCTGTATCAAAGAGGACTTCTACCTCTTTCCAAACTTTGCGAACTTCATCGCGTATCCGCGCTACCCCTGTCAAGAGCAGTACCTTGCCACCAGGTGACTCTCTTACATTGCTTTGGAGTATCGCTGTTTCTTGCGAAGAGTTTACCGCGGTATTTTGGACTACTGGATTGGAGATTTCCATTTGAACTGGGTGTGCGTTAGCTGTACCAGTAGTCCTTGGTCTCGTAGCGTTCTTCCGTGCGCGTGCCGAATTAGGCCTTTGTCGGTTGGAATCGCTGGGCACGATGTTCCTTTCTTCCTGATGATTTTGATCCCTGATGTTGGGCCGCCTCTGTGGGCACAAGGTGTGATGATGTTTCGCACCTTGACAGTTCCTGCATCCCTCACTAGTACAATCTCTAACGAAATGTCCCTCTCTGGTGCAATTGAGGCATCTATTCTTCGTTTGCAACGCTTCTCGTCTTGCAGCCGTGGTTGAAATTTGTGTACAGGCAGCTGATCTATGTTGTGTAGAATTACAAAACATACAGGCGCTGACGTTCTGCTTTGTTTTGAGATTTCCTGTGAAAGTTGTTCTTGCCGCGTTTTTGTTGACGAATTCCTTGACGCGTTCATTAGCGCCATTTGACGCCTGATATCGCCTTCGGTTACTGTATGACCGTTCATCGACCATGTCGCATATCTGCTCTTCTGTGGTGATAAGATTGTTGAGGTCTGAGAGAATAGTTCGCATAACCCACTCGTTATCCTGCCTGTTGTGGGAAAGTTGACTCTGCAAGATTGTCCTCTGAAGTTTAGGCGCAAACTTTGCTAAAACTTTCCGCGTCGTATAGGATCCGTCCAGCGAAATTCCTAAACTCTCCAGCTGCGTAAAGAGTGGATAGATATGTTCGAGAAGACGGCGTTGGTCCGCGATGGCTGATGATTCCGCCTTCGCTGAATCTAGACGCTCTTGGAGGTTGGAGACGAGTGTTGGCTGATCACCATATTTTTCCCTCAGAAGCTGAATCGCAGGATCGTAGTTATTCTCCGAGATGGTATAGCGCTTTATCAGGGTTCGTGCTTCTCCTCGTAAAGCATTTACAAGGTAGTTAAATTTCATCAACTTCGTAAGCGGCTGGTTGTGTACATTGGCTTCATATAAAGTCCAAAAGTTGCTGAACTCCCAAATTTTTCCAGAAAAGACAGGAATTGGGATTGCTGGCAGTTTGATTGTTTCTACGACAGGTACCAATGCTGTAGGTAGCGATTCCCTGGGACGGTCCCTGATTCGTTCCATTTCTATTTCTAGTACTCTGCGCTGTCCTTTGTCGATCGCAGTCACCGCGAGGTCGATGTATTCCCCCGCTTTGTTGTTTTGCTCTTCGTCCATGTCTTCGACGTTATCGAATGCCTCGGTGAAATCATCCAGCGCTTCGTTCAAAAGCCGTATGGTTTCCTTGAGTTCGAAAATCGATGCGTCGATGCGAGCCTCCTGCGCAGATGACTCATGGGACTCATGCGAGGATTCCTCACCAATTCGAGAAGCGTCTATTATGCGCGTTAGGTTATTGCCTAATCGCGTCAAAGCCGCTTTCTTAGCTTTTAGGGTTGCCGGCCCCACCATTTTGAATCGCTTTTGTCAGGAAAAAGTGAAAATCAAAATGGAGCTAAAAAGTAAATGCGAACGGCTGACACTTTATACAGCGAGTATTAAAGAGAGGGGAACTCGAAGATGAACGTGAGGAAGTAAGGGAAACTTCAGCGAAGAACTGGCTCAGCAAAATTTTATGAATTTCGCTCGAGGCAAAATGTGTGTACGTAAAAAATGGAAGCCAATGTAGAATCGTCAGCGTAAACTGTTTTCGCAAAATCTTGAGGATTTTGCAAAAAAATCAAAATCGTGAAGTGCGAAACTATGATCAAATACAGACTGGGATACAGGAAAAAATCTGTTTTCTGCAAATCGTAACAACTTGCCGTTGGTTCAAAAAAATGAACAAAAAATCAGGATGATAGACGAATAAGGAGGAACTTCAGCGTAAAGTGCCAGCGAAATCGGAAGATCTGAGTCGTACCTCTTTTCGATCCGTGTCCGTAGAGCCGATGCACCATAAAAATGCAGCTGCTGGGGCTCGGTGGTTCAGATTGTGGCTGCCACGCACACCAGAGGTAACGTCTTTATCCTCAAACTTGGGTAATTAAACCAAAACACTTTTCACATAGAAAACAAGTAGGCAACAAGTACAAGTATTGTGAGCAACAATATTAATGGAATAATAATAAGTAAGCGGCCGACTGCGCCGCTGGCGTAGAAAATAAGCTTGCCCCTCCTATCGCCGCCCCCATCTACAGAAACACCCGGCCTCGCGAGCACCGCCGCGGCGACGCCCGCAAGCCGAGAGCTGCAGATGATGGCAGCGACAAGAGGGGCCAACACATCATTTGGAATCGCCGATATCCAGCGTTTCTGCCACGGCTGTATTGATGATTCGAGTAAGTTGCTTGACAGAACTCCATGGTTTACTGTGTCGAATGCCTTGGTGAGATCTAAGGCAACAGCCACAGTTCTCTGTAGCTTCTGGGCATTGAACCCATCGATGGCAAAGCTTGTGATTTCCAGCAGAGCTGTCGTGGTGGAATGCAGCTTTCTGAGTCCATGCTGAATCACTTGCTTCTCATTGTGCTCCGCCAAGTCCTTTACAATCAGTTTTTCGGCTACCTTCGCGAACGTGGACAGCAAGCTAATAGCTCAGTATCCCTTGACTGAAGCCTGAGGTTTCCCCGGCTTGGGCAGCGGCACAACGTTAGCTGTCTTCCAGTTCTATGGGATGGTGCACGATCTGAATGAGGTATTGATCAAATCAGTGAGAAGCGGAAGGGTTTCATTCGGTATCTTCTTCAAGACAGCAGGACATATCCCGTCTGGACCAATCGCTTTTGAATCGTTTATAACTTTCTCAATTTGCGTCGTAGTGAACGCTTCGGCCGTGCACGTAAGCGGGAGGTGGCACAGCTCTCGTACAGTCACTCTATTCTGCGGACCACGCTTTGCACTGGTGATGAAAAAACTTCTTATTTCACTTCTGACTTCTGATTTTAATGATTCAAAAGTCCGGTGATTCGAAAGTTTTGGGTTCGGGTCCAATATATATCCATAACGTACAATACTACAGTCAGGTTCAACGTCTTGTTTTTTCTCATTTATATTTTTTAGCGTAGCCGCCGAGACTAGTCAATCAGGTACTTGAATGAAGTAGTTTTCGGTTATCCTGCAAAGTGTATAGAATAATATATACAGTCGGTATGGATCCTAGTGATATTTTGCGTTCCCCATTGATGGTTCGCCCGAACTCGGTGCGCGTACATTATAGCATATGGCACCGAGATTGCGCCAACCTTCAATAAAGAACGCAAAGTATCGCTAGGATCCATGCAGACGGTATGTCACTGATGGTGGTCCACGAATACTTGTTTAAAAGTTCCGGAACCAAATCATTCAAATGAAAAAGTCATTATTCATTTCTGGCGATCGGCGAAAATTGTTTTTCGCTAAACGGAAGTGCACCATCAGTTGAATGCAAAAATGATCGAGAGAATTTTTTTTCTCTTGTGGCAAAGCTCTTTGGCGCAGTGTAATACAACACTCCCGGAAAACCCTATCTCCCTCGGAGTTTACATTCAAATTTAGTATGTGGTCCGGACTGGGTATTTTATCTGTTTACTTTTGAGACCTCCCAGAACACCAAATTCGGTATGTTTGATGAAAATTTTTGTTCCTTTCAGAACTAGACAATAGCATGAAACAGAATCGTGGAAATTCATTAATAGAGGAGATTTTGACATTCCCTCAGAATTTGCGAATTGTGCAGTTACTTTTTTTCGCAAGGCCCTAAGATATAAAAGTTTATAGTTGTTCATAGTCTAGTGCTACAAGAGGCTCTCTATTCTTTTGTATTTATTTTGCAAATGTTTTCCCTACATAATGATTCCTGGATTTTGAAAAAATTGGTAATTTGCAACGTAAATATTGTTTAAGAGCGAATTCCTTGTTGAGCTTTACTGGTAGGAGGTTTTATGCCTCAAAGTCGATGACCTAATTTTTGAAAAAAAATATGTTCACTCCACCAAACAATTTGCGCGGATTTATTCAGCTAGTCCCCATAAGTACCAAATGTTCTTTCGACGTTCACAGATTTGGTGGAGGAAAACGTTGTAAACACGCAAGGTTTCGGGTACTGAGATCACACGCTAAATTTAAGCTTGAATTTTGATGGTGGACGAGTTTTAGGGGAAACCGTAGGGAATATCAGATAGAGGAATAAATGCGCTTACGAATGATGCATTTTGCATGCCAAATTAGCGCCGTCGGTCTAGTAAAAGTCGCTTCATTTGAATTTTTCAGGACCAGTGTAGTATTTAGGACTCAATTAGACAAATAGAGAAGAAGAAACACCATAACGGCCGTAGTGTTATTAGCCGGTTCAATTTTTGAAACCGTTGTAGACTAGTTTGGAACATACTGTCCTATATCGGAGCTAAACTTTCCTGTTGCGGACAATTCTCAGCAATCTTTTCGTGGCTACCATTCGTGATGCAGCCCCAGAATCTAGATACCTTTGCTGTAGGCTGAGCGAGGGACTTCTCTGCTATAAGCCTGTATTTTCCTCTTGTGGGTCTTTCATGGCTTCTCGCTTTAGATTCAACACGAAGGTGGTGCATCGTCTATGCATGATGATGGCTCCTCCTCGCTGACGGGCGCATTCCGAACTGCATCGAAGGCTACGGGAACCACCGGTATCTTGGTTTCGCTAGCCTTTGCTGTACTGGTTGTTGGATTCATCGTGATTCGCCGGCGATCAAGATTAGCAGCTTCCATTCGTGGGCATGCAAATTTCGATAAGAAGGTATGAGAGTGCGTGCTGTGCATGTTGCATGTTGTGTTGTGATTGTGGCTTTGACCTGATATTCGGTTAGAATCTGTTGCATGGGAAAACACCTTTGGTTCGAGTTTTTTTGTCCTGGTGTGTTATAAACACGATGATTGTCGTTCTGATCACAATAATCGGCTCGATTGTTCACTTCATATTTTTCTCTCCGCCGTTTGAATCAGAGGCACACCAATTTATAGAAGGCTTTTCTCCCTTATGAAATGAATCCGACCCGTGAAATTGCACTAACTTCTAGCTCTTGGTTGTAAGGCCACATCTATTTAGCAAGTGAAAGTGAAAATTTTCGCGCACGAGGACTTTAAGGTCACTGATCTGCAGTTTACCTTCATATCACCAACATTGAAGCTAAGCGCTTGTCTCATAAAAAATAAAACGTTAGAAATTGAAAAAAATGGGGAAAGAATACTATCGTTTCCGCGATAGCGATTTGAAAGTGAACTACAGGCATGTAAATGCAGAGTAAATTTTGGCATACCGGGAAATTACCCCCTTCGCAACAGAGTTGAAATAGAAAAGGCTCTATTCTAATCTAGAGAGGCGATTTTTGATCACTTTTTGCGGTTTTTATCAGTTTAGGTGTTATTCAAAAATCCAGACCTTTAATAATCTGGGAAAATTCTTCAAGAGTTTTTTCCGCGTGCTGTCTTTAATGTGTGGGCTTGTTTGCTTTTTAATCGATACTCTCATACTTTCCTTCTCCGGGTGTTTCTTATGATTATGTACAGGGTGCGTATTAAATAACCCACACAAACATTGTAATCCTGTGGTTCCGGAATATGCAGGCTCCCAACACCTCGTATGATCTTCGCTTTTCCCTAAACCCCTCTCTTGAAATGTGCCAAATTCGGAGCGTGAAATCGCTTCTGAAATGAATTGTGAGCAGCTCAGAAAATCGCCGCATTCTATGCGTGTCGAATATGCATTCAACTTGAGTGACCTTGACCACAAGGCTGTATCGCATTGGCTTTTGCTCCAAATAGAAGCGTGCGTTGCAAAATTTCATCACAATATGACGTGCTGCAATGTAGTTCAGCGCTATCTAAACAGCACACCGACATGCGACGCGGGCCACTCCCCGAGTACCATAGGTGGCCGCCAGCGGTTGGACGAGGTCTTCAGCGGCTGGGCGGGTCAAGTACCGCAAACTTCTTTAAAGGCATCGTTCGCGCTGAAAACCAACTTCCATTTTTCAGGCTCAACTTCATGAATGAGCCCGGAGGACCACGTCGGTGAAGTTTTACGCGTCAAAAACATATGGTTCTGAAGTTGGAGTGGTTCAAAATGACGATCCGCCACCAGTTTTCAGCAACCATATAGCACTAGGAACAGAAGCGCCATCACAGGCGCAGATGATTTAGCATTTGAAATTTTTGGGGGACGCCCGCTTGTATCGCCGCAGCTTGACCCCGTCGCGACGCGTCGTCGCACGGCTAGGTCGCGGACGAGTTACCCTCCGCGATACTAGATTTGAATCTTAAAGGACGCGCAGACCCTGTGTTTACTGCAATATTATTCTTAACACGCTATTCTGAGTGATATTCACTGTTTATCTAGTCTTCGTCTACATTTCTAACTGATATTCACTATTATACTAGTCTTCGTCTACGTTTCCGTCCAAGCTGTACTTTTCTAGACATTTTGCGATTAAATTCCCGTTCTCTGAAACGTGTATTTTATCGCAGAAAGTTAGAAAAAGGCTAGTGCTCCTTCACCTTTAGGTTTAGCAGAAATTTAGGAACTAGCTAGAGTTCGTAATAGGTTTCTTGAATTTTCGAAATAGAATTAAATGGAACATTGGTTAATTATCCCAAATTTTACGTTTGGTGAATATCCGTGGAAAGAAAAGAAAAAAAATGTAGCTTTTTTTCCGTAAACAGTGGACAATATTCAGTTCTCGGAAGAGAAATATGAACACGAGGCTCTTTACGGATGTTTTATGAGTGATTAGTTTGTAACAGTTCACCGGAAAAGGGACCGTAAAAATTCTTAGAGCTAGAGAACGCTTAAATAGCAAATTAAATTTTGAAAAAAAGGGAGAAAAAAAAGAAAAACCACAGTCGGGCAATTAAGAAATAGGAAAAGTTAGTTGTACTTCCGTTGTTTTGAAAAAAAAAACATTTTTGAACTCATTTATTTTCATTTATCATTTATTTATTTCCTTTTTTCATTTTCATTTTTTCTGTGATTTTTTTTTGACTTTGACCGACGATCCGAGACTCCTCCCTTCACCCTTCGATTTTTAAATTCATTTCAACGATGTTTTATTCAAGTTTTATTTGATTAGGAAACCTCTCCTCCATCAATTCGAACAATGGCTTTCGAAATTTCCGAATAAAGTGATACTTTTTCGAACTCATAGGTTCAAATATTTCCTCTGCGTGAATGCAATCAAGAAACTGATCTATAACTGACTCGAATAAACGCTCGGGTAATTATTTAATTTCATTCTCTGATTTGAAAACTACTCGTAATTTCAAATATTGCCGAAAGATGCCCGAAAACGATTGAGCTATGTATTTCTTTTGCGATGGAATATTTGGATCACTGGAATTTAACTGTGTATTTTAGTTTTTTTTTCACATTAAAGAACTAGCTGTGAAAATCAAACTTCAGGGAATATGACGCGTCATTTCTCTGCTGTTGTTGTCGTAATGCACTAGCGTGGGTTAACGTGCTCTAGTCGATACGCCATGGGTACTGTAGATTTCGTATCGCTGCGCCCTTTCACCACGCGCGACGCACCCTTCACCGCGCGCGACGCCCCGCCGCGTTGCGACGATACAACCGGACCCCACCCGAAATTTTTAATTCGGGAAATTCTAACATCCAAACTTGTCCAATGGATACTTTTTTTTAGGTTAAGTCCCAGTGAACGAAAGGCAAGAAAAATTCACCCACTTGATAAGTCTAAAGCAAAAAACACATCCGCCGTTTGCGAAAAAACTTCCGATGTGTTGCACCAGACACACCGAAATTGACGGAGGGGTGGGAAGAGAATAATTCGATACGTTTCAAAATGAGTTTTTTTTTTTTGCGAAAGTTGGTGGTTTTGTGGAGCCTCTCCACTCTTGTTCCTTATGTCAGAGAGTCGCCTGCGGAAAAACATGAAAACAATGAGATAAGGTTTTTTGCGCGTACGATGCCTTTAATTGAACGGGGACGCTGCGGACATCTTACAAGGGAGAGTCGCACACATAAGATGGAGTTTCGAGATGCAACTTTAATATGTTTTAGAGGGAGGACAGTGCTCCAATATTCCATACTCAGAATCGGCCAAATTCCTCAGAGGTTTACAGGAGATTACTGAAAGTGGGCATTTTCATAGCTTTGCCAAGAGAAAAGGGTACACGAATGGCAATTTTTAGGGCGTTAAAAAAATTGTCTCGGGTTGAGCTTAAGAGCTTAAGAGTTTTGAGCCACCCAAATGCCCCGAAAAATTCCCTGATGTGTACCCTAACCTTTTTGTGAAGCAATAATGAAAACGGCATAAATGGCTGCGGGGATTTTGGAATCCCTGCAGCCATTTAGCGAATTTCAAGCAATGGTCATTTATGTACTGTCACAGGCCTACAGCAACGACATCGTTTTCCACCGGAAGGTGGCAAGCCTTCCTTGTTAGTCCCGACTGAAGAAGCGTCGTATGCTTTCAGTTCTTGGGAAAACTGTTTTTTCATCGAGTTGAATGTGTATCATGCACGCATTTCATGTTTTATCTGTTGGGGCACGTGCTGTAATCTGAAACACAATAGGAGCGCGTGCTCCCCTAGCAGCACGTTCCCTAACTGCTCTCGGAACCGCCTGGTCTTCTAGTTGAATGCATATCCGACACGCATTGAATGCGGCGACTGTGTGAGAGAAGCCTGAGGGGTCCTCAGTTTTCTACTGCGTACTCGGTATCCATCCCTCCCTTTCCGAATACGAACGTAGACACACCAATGGGGTCATTCTGAAGCTGAGGTTCCCGCATAAAAACTTTTTTTTTTCGGAAGCAGCTGTGGCCTCTATTAAAGGCAGTGGTCGCGATCAAATATGTTTGTCTTCTTTTTCTCTCTAAATCCTTTCCTGAGTCTCGAGTCCCTGAGGGACCTATAAGAAAAAATCGCGAAAAAACACTGTTTTGAGCGAAATTTGAAGCCTGAACTTTCTTGTATTTTGATGGTGGACGAGCCCACTCCACATAATCAGCATCGATGACCTCTTATATCAAGTACATAAGCTGGCTTGAAATTGAATTTCAATCAATGAACATTGTCTAATCAAAAACATTTGCTGGAGTGCTTTCTTTCATTGCTCAGCTGTTTTTATTAGGTAAATTTGCATTTATTTCTCCCTCTGGATGTCGATGATTTTTGACTGCTCGGCATGAGACTGCGATCTTTTTTGTCGGCGCTGTGCACGTGTGCACAAACTATCTTCTTTGGGCCTTTAAAAATCTAATTCTAGCCCGTTCATCACGGCGCTACCTTCATAGTTTTTCAGCTGTTTTTGATCTAAGCTGATTTTTGTAGTTTTTTCGATAACGTTTTTCATCGTGATCGCTGCCTTTAAAAGAGTACAAGAACGAAAATACGTAAACAAAGACCGGCTCCTGTCAGTTTCTAGGCACCTACATTTTCGTTAGTTTTGCCATTCTCTGTAGACATCCAGCCGGCAGGCGTTGTGATTAAAGGCATCGTACGCGCAGAAAACCGGACATTATGTTTCCATGTTTTTGCGTAGCTTGGCCTCTCTAGTATACGAAAACGTCGAAGAGGCCGATGAAAAACCCTCATTTGTAAAGAAAAGTCGATCGGAACAGATTGTAAATACGAATTTGAATTTCGCGCCAAAATCCTTTTTGAAGTTTTTCTGCATTTGGGGGCCTCGTCACTGTCATTTTTGGAGTTTTTCTGCATGTGGAGTCCGTGCCGTAACTATTTTTCATGTTGTCTTACGGTCGCACCAACAATCTAGGAAAAAGTGCTAGATGACTGGTGAGAATTGGTGGCGGGTCTTCATCTTTGACGCCTTCCAACCTCATTGCCCAACGTTTTTGACGCGCCAAAGTTTACCGGTGTGGTCTACCGGGCTCAATCATGAAATTGAGCCTGAAAAATGAAAATTGATTTCCAGCGCGAACGATGCCTTTAAGTGCAGTCAAGGATCATTCATCGATTGAGGCTTATTTCATAATTATTTATGGGAAAATCGATAATCGACAAAGTTTGTGAATTTTTGAGAAAAATTGGTGAGTTTTGTACAGATCGATAGAGAATCTTATGGAGCACATTTGGGTCAAGTTTCACGCCTTTATAATGCTAGGTAAACGAAAAAAGTGGCACAGATACAGCTGTTTTTCTAACATTCTCTTCGCAGTGCTTTGATCTCGTAGTTTTTTGGTATGAGGTTAATAGATATCCGTGATAATGATTCTTGAAAACGACAACCTCTTTCTCAAAAGGGCCCTACCGGAGTAGATTCCTAGGTTCGCATGCGGAAAGGGAAGGACGATTAATGTCGATGCACAGATCATACGAGGTGAGAAAGTTTGTACGGGTGTTTATTACGCACTTTGTAGCGGTCCTCACTTGGCTTTCCCTCCTAACCACTACATTTACCCTTCTTCAGCAGTTTGCATGTGCTGCATTTTGGCTTTGTATTCATACACTTAGCAAACGAAGTGATTTTTCAGGGCTTCAAGCCGCTTCGAACAGAAGAGACGGTTGGTTTCATCAGTGAAGGCTCGGACACCGACTAATACTTATTCCCCTACATAATTTATCCTTGAAGTTTTTTTTTATCAGGCTAACCCTACTCTTTGGTACTGTATGGGTGCTTTTCATCATTTGTTTATTTGTTCAGATGAACAGGTCCAACGGTGTCTGTTTCTTTTTTTATTACTTGCATTTTTTTGTGATTCGTTTTAGCACTTTGTCTGCTAACCGTCGTGATTGTGATGCTATCCTTCATTGTGATCAAACAGTTGTGAATTAGGATCAAATCCTCATATCATTCTTTAGTCTTCCTTCAACTTTGTATTCGCATTTGGTTTGACAAGCTTGACCTTTATTGGGTTCCGCGCATAATCACCTATATTCAGGTTGTGGCATTACTTACAACGATATTCCTCTTCACAGCTACTATGTAGTAATTTTCTTTTTTGTTTTCAATCGTTTTCGCTATGCCAATAGGTTGTGATATTGTTCATCCAAAGAGTATATAAAGTTCATCCTTCGGTGTGAATTCTAAAGAAAACTTTTGAATAAAGAGACATTATCCTAACATCGTTCTCGACTCGTCAGTGGGCCTTTTTTCTATTATTTTTTCATTACCACGACTAATTATCAACGTTTTTGAGATACTTCACGGAGATTGAGAAAATGCTAACCCTTTTACGGGGGAAGGGTACTTACACAGAATGGCCATTTCTAATGAAACATACGTTTCCAGGACCAGTTTTCAACGCAAAAATTCGAATTTTGAATTACAGCTTCGGAACATCTCTGCAAACGGAGCTATGAGCGTTTTTAGTGGTTCTCTCGTAGGCGCATCATGCCGTGTAAGCCGTGACTCTTCGGCGCATTCTAACTAAGGAACCTCGCATGGCCAACCCCACCATTTCAAAGATGATGAATGTTTTGTGGTCAATTCTGCTCCGCTGTCTCCGAATCTGATATCGGATTTTGCTACCGACTCTTCTGAACGAAGGTATAAGCGTTCTTGAAGCTTCGTGGAAAGGTAGGGGTGCCCATCAGCCAATTTTTAGGGTGTTTAAAAATCCGGATTCGGCTTAAAACCTACAACTGGGGGTCATTCAGGGCGCTGAACGCGAATCTGGAGTCTGCGAGTCGCTAGACTTACGGTGTCTGTAGGTTACGGTAGGCATAATGCCTCCTAACGGGCTTTACTTACCTTAAAATTTCGAAAATCAAATGGACCTGAAATTCGTGTTCGGCGTCCCAAGTAACACCCACAGAGAAAT
The DNA here is from genome assembly GCA_029168955.1 of Aplectana chamaeleonis. Classification (NCBI taxonomy): domain Eukaryota; kingdom Metazoa; phylum Nematoda; class Chromadorea; order Rhabditida; family Cosmocercidae; genus Aplectana; species Aplectana chamaeleonis. The sequence goes on along the minus strand of JAPDOI010001380.1, from coordinate 137,873 downwards.
TTTGAGTCAAATCGAGGCGTTGGCCAAACTACCGTATACCCACCGTAACCTACCGTAATCTATCAAAAATCGATAAACCGATTGCAGATTCGTGCTTAGCACTCCAAATAGCCCCCAGAGCAACAATTTGAGCCATATCTATCGCAGCATTCCGGAAATCGGCAGACGTCGCGATTTGTCATCAAAATTTTCCCCGATGGGAAGCTTTGAACGAATCAAGTCGAAAAGCTCGGAAAATCGTCAAATAGACCCCAGATTCATGATCAGCGCCCCAAATAACTCTTCCTGGAAGGTTTTGAGTGGAATCTGCAACATTTTTTAACGCTTTAAAGGCAGCATACAATGCCCAAGCATAAGTCGATAACAGCATAGAAGGCAGGGCCTTGTACTATGTCGTCAACGACTTGAGCGCTGAAAACTGTCCAGGATGACAATGTTTGAGTACCCAAAGTTTTTCACGCCCGTATTATGCACCCTTCGAGAAACAGAATGAGAGAATCGATATTGTGAAAACGTGTGATAATTGAGAGTGATAGCACTATCAAATGGGAGTGCGCGAGAGAAATAGCTTGGTTTACTTGAGTATAACATGTATGCATACCTATTGACTCTCGTCCACTTTCGAGAATGCCGCTCTTCTTTGGCTGACCATTTGAAATGGAGGATTTTATCAGTGCACAAACATGTTATATTCAGGTAAATCGAGTTTTTTCTCTACTGCACTCCCTTTATAGTGCATCATTCTAAGTTATCACATCGTTTTCACAAGTATCGATTCTCATTCTGTTACCTCGAAGGGGTGGGAAAATACGGGCGTGGAAGGCAAGATTGCTCAAACATTGTCAAATATTGCCATCCTGGACAGTTCTCAGCGCTTCAAACGTCGTTGACGACATAGTACGGGCCGTTCGGACCCATCTATGCTGTTATCTCGACTATGCTTGCGAGCGTGTATGCTGCCTTTAAGAGGTATAAATAAGCGCCCAACCGAAAATCCGCACAAGTCCAAAACGCCATCAGTCTGTGCAAAGTTTGGAGAACGTGCCTTCACCCAAAACTTGCTCAGTGGGGTAGTTTTAGGCGCTGAACACAAGCATGAGGTCCGTTCCCGGATTTCGCAAAGAATAATGCGCGTTTTTGTTAGAAAAGAAGGCGGGAAATACGAACTTTGACAGGCCATAACTTTTTTCGCAGATGTGCGTAGCAAAATCCGAGTTCAGATTCGAGGAGGGCGTGCCAGTGTTGACTAGAAAACATTTATCAGCTTTCTGATCCCGGGCTACACCATGCGAGGTTCCCTAGTAAGATGCATCGATTTGATTTCTACGCTAGGAATTATCCCAGTGTTTCTAAGGAAGTTATTTGAAATAGAGGCACTTAAGCCGCGAATCGCGTCCCTGTGCACCTGACCAAATTCTTCGATCACGAGTGTCGTATTGTCCTTATGGGAGCTGAATTCCGCTCCGCAGTTGCAGACGGCCGCTATTGCGGAGTACAACTTGAAGCGACGCGACGAAATGTTTACCATTCAAATCGAGCGAGAATCGCTATGCCTTATTGGCACTGTCGCCAGTCACAGGAAGTATGACGCCGACCTTGATCTCGACATGGCAATAGCGGTTGCCCACAACTGCAGACCGGAAATTCTTTTTGATAAGGACAATACATCTAGCCATTCTTGCTAATTTTAGCAGAAGAGATCCGGCCAATTGTTGTGCGCTTCACCACCTTATGTAAGCACTACTGTTGTAGCCAATGCATACTCAGAGGTTTCATTTCGAGTTGTTTTCGTTTTTCACCGCTTCCGTAATCACTGAAGTAGTAACGCCAGTCGGATCGCGGGCTGAACAACATGCTTCTCGCAATCCGACCGCCTCTGTCTTGGTTCAGCGCGGCGTGGAATATTCATCAGGCCGGTAGTGATGTGCTCCACGCCAATTTATTCGTGAACCGTCAAAATGTCATGAATACAGAGAAAACTCCCGGACGTGTCGGCATAAAGTTCTCCCTTGTCTTGGTTCGTGCAAAGCATATGTAGCTTCGTTAGGTGGAGCCATGTACTCCACCAACCTTCACCTCTGGGCAGGTGAAGGTGAGGGGGGGGGGGAACCTTCACCATTGAGAAAGCCGGTGACAACTGCTGAAACGGCCCGGAAGAGAATGAAAGTGACCCAACACTCATGCAAGCCATTTTCAAGATTGTGTGGGTGTCACTGTCGGTTTTTCGCCCTTAACTTTTTTACTCTTGGAGATACTTTGGTGAAAATTGTTTTCGGAGTCCCCATAAAATTCTGCATCGAATAGCATTTTCATTTTCAGAAAACTACGTTTCCCTTCTTCCAGCCGATTTCAGTTTATAAAGTGCATTTTTTTTTGCCTGAAATTATCGGCTTTTCGTTCATAACTTTTTTTGTGCCTGAAGACAGACCTTTGCTGAGGGTAGCTTTCGGAATTGCCATAGGTTCTGCATCGACTAGAGTTTCCAGGTTGGGGAAATATTTTCTCGATCCTTCAGCCTAATTCATTTTACGAAACACCGGTTTTTTGAATATAACTCTTTAACCGCTGAAAATAGGGCTCTGGTGAAGGTTGTTTTTGAAATCCACGTAAAATTCTGCGTCGAATGATATACCAGGTTCCTAACTTTGCTTGCCCCTTAATCCAGCCTGGTCGGTGGAGCCGAGCTCCATAGTTATCTCTATAGGGTGCTCTCGCCTCTATGGTTAGAATGAGAGACGCAGAGTTCTGCTGGAGCCAACAACGGGGCTCGGCCCCACCGACCTGGCTGGGCTATGAAGCTAGTAAAGTTAGGAACCCTACTTATCGTTCGACGCAGAATTTTACGTAATGCAAAACCACCTTCACCAGAACCCTATCTTCAACGATTAAAGAGTTATAGGCGAAAAACCGTTTTTCGTAAAATGAATTAGGCTGAAGGAACGAGAAAGTATTTTTCCGACCTGAAAACTCTAGTCGATGCAGAATTCCATCGAGAATTCGGAAACAACCTTCACCAAAGGTCTGTCTCCAAGCACAAAAAAGTTATGGACGAAAAACCGATAATTTTAGGCAAAAAAAGCACTTTATAAACTGAAATCGGCTGGAAGAGCGGGAACGAATTTTTTGAAACTGAAAACGCTATTCGATGCAGAATTTTATGGAAATTCCGAATACAACCTTCACCAAAGAGCTATCTCCTAGGATAAAAAAGTTATGGACGAAAAACGGATTGCTTTTGGTGAAAGAAACGTTAATTCATAAATTGAAATCGGCTGAGAGTTTGGAGAAATATTTTTCATAAATTGAAAACATTATTCGACGCTAAATTTTATGTAGATTTTAGGAACGGCTCCGTTCAAAGATCCAGCATAAAGGGCAAAAATGTTATGAGCGAAGAACAGGTAGTTTTTCAAAAATCAAATGAAATTTTTATGAAGTAGGCAGATGGCGAATCTCTAAAGGAGGTCATCTAACGAAAAAAATGTTTCAAAATTGGTGATAAAAAATAAAAATATATTGATTGCAAGAAAAATAGGATTAAGAAAACGTCAAACTTTGATGTTGCAGGTCTATAAGGAACCTTCACCATTCCCCACTCAAGTATTCTGAACAACCTTCACCCCTCGGACCGCTGTCTCCACCCCAACGATCCTATGGTGCAAAGGAGGTCATCATCTTACAATTAGTCACGGTTCGCAGTAGGAAGCACCTCTGCGGATCATGGAGGAGATTCCTTGAGCGGGAAAAAGTTTGCAGGATGTTCTAGAGAGCGTTTCAAGATCACTCTCCAGGATCGGCTTTAATGGGCCACCTGGGCACTCGGTGAGATGAAGCGCCTTCTATACTAGTCGAATGATACGTGTCGCCACATGTAATTGAAAAATGTTGGTGATACCGATATCATGAAAGAAGTAGCTAGCCCCGATACAACCGGCGAATTTTTACGAAATCGCGATTCGACCGAAACTCTAATGGCTACCGTCGAGCCCAAGGCGAGGCAAGGGAGACTAGTGAGTCTTTCGATCGGTGTTACTATCTGGTTAACTGCGAGATATCAAATCAGGCTATGCTCAAGGTAGATTCAAATATTTGGTCATGATGGTTTTATTGTTTTTTCGACTTACAAACCATCGGTCCCCCATGCTTTGTTCAAAAATGAAGGTGCGTGTACCTGGATCTCAGGAGGGACATAGGCTCTCTTTCTCTGCAGCATATTCAAGAATTTCTCAACCACATCGCTGATATCGCTGATTCGGTCTACATGAAGCATAACCGAAGTAGCAACCAGGACTCCCTTCCGAAGAATGAATTCCATCAGATCGAAATGCTTTTTTTCCAAGTATGTAGCTTCTTGCAATTTTTGTCACAAAATGCTTTCTACATATATATTTGGACGGAAAATTTATGTGAAATACCATTTTTCCCATTTCCCCGAATTCATTTAGTTTTGTATTGTTTTTTCAGTTATTATTCCTCCACTTCCTCTTTTAATTCATTCCATTACACATGCGTGACTACTCCTAGTTAAAGCTTTTCACAATGCTAGTCGTCATGATGGGAAATCCATTGTCGAACCGGATTTCAGTGTTTTCATACAATTACGTCCGTCATATTAGTGCTAATTAAAGAAGGTTGTTGACTCGTCGGGATCTAATTTGCGTTCTAGGTTGTCTATAGCCAATTAGGAGCCATGTCAACGCACCCTCGATTCAAGTCGTCTGCAGTATTCCTTCGTGCCGCTATCACAGAAACTGAGCGATTTTTGATTCTAGAAACTCTATTTCTGTCACTACTTTTTCACAAAACAAGCGCTCCTTTTCTATTATGGTGTTACGAAATCGAAACACACATGTACATATGTGAATGGGAGGTAACCTTTCTCACTCATACATAGCACCCTATTTCAGAGCTAACAAAAGTCGACTGTTCTCTTGCTCACATAACGGTGCTGTAGATTTCGAGCGGATATTGCGCTCAACTTGAGTGTCCCATCGGGTTGAACGCCTCTTCCGCTGTTGCGCGTGCTCTTGATGTACAGGAGTATGTACAGAAGGGCATATGCTGCGTCCTGTGAATGCGCAATGCTTTTGTCGCACGCCCATCGTCATCGCAGCAGTGGGATAAGTGCTCTCTACACCTCGAGGGAGGAGTTGTCTCACCTTTTGCAGCTCTGATTCCACTCGGGACCACTTCGCCTGCGTTGAGTAGCGTGATATTTCAAACTGCAAAAACAGGTCAACTCCTCCGTCGGTGTGTAGAGGGCCCCTAACCCGCAGCAGCGCACGATTTTTCAAAAACACCCAAGGCGGTGGCAGCTTCTGGAGCCACAGCAAGGTTGCGGTCCATACCACGGACCGCAGTAGCAAGGCCAGCCCCGCCGCAATCCAGCAAGTACATCATCATTGACACGGTCCGCGACGAGGAAGTTTCCCTTGTTGTAGCCCGAAGGAGAGATCCGTCAGCGGCCAGAAATCGTCCAGAGAGTGGGCCATGAGCACCCTTAAAGGACCGGTGTCGGAAGGACGGCTATGCTCCAAATGAGATGGGACGCCTTCTAAATCTATGGTGTATCTGGTCATGTGATCATTTGTAGAATAACAGAATAAAGTAACCCACGAAAGGCATGTGGTTCTATTGTGGTCCAAAGCAACATTTTGTCGATTTTACTGCAAGTTTTGGTCGAGATGAACATGTCATCTATCGCATCATGTGCTCTCATTTGGTGGACAAGCGGCCGCGAACTCTGGGGGAGGACTCCATCCTATCTTCCATCAAACTGCTCTGTACTCGAGGTCTAAGCAAGTGCATACAGTCCTTATTAGAACGGAAATCTGGTCCAGATTTGCACAAAACCACAGCTGCAGCACGCAGTTCTAAGATAATTGTGCTGGGACATCTGTTTTTGGACCATGTAGACCCATCGCCTTTCTTCGAGCTGCGCGCTGCAGCAGCGGTTGCCTGCAACTGACGATCCGTTGCGACAGGTAAAATGCCGATGATGAAGGAGATACTCAAAAATGATAGAGTTTATGACAACAGATAAAGATTTGAAACTACTATTGTTGAGAGAAGACGAAGACGTCGAAAGGAAGACTCATTCGGGAAGAAGAGATGGGTTAGTTTTGTCTTTGACAGGAAGTGGACGAGTTACGCCACAGCATAGAAACTCGGTCAAAGTAACGAAGTTGGCAACAAAGTGGTGTAATAGCGACGCTGGTAACTACACTCGTATGGGCCGTACTAGAAAGCGTGCACGGTTGGAAGTGTCCAAAGTGGCCGTATTTTAGCAATCAGTTTGAGGGTATTTGTATTTGTAAGAAGACTGTGAAAGACATGGGCGGTGACTACATGTTTTGATCTCGAATAAGGGCATTTTGACTTGTTTTTTGACGGTCGCTTGCAACGGGATGAGGGTTTTAGTACACTACCGCTCGTAGGATTCGGTCAGACAACGCGCGTGGACGCGTTTTCGCATCTTTTTCGTCCTTTTTGAATAACTCGGTTCAATCTCAACTTTATGCGAAACTAGGGTGATATTCATTATATTGGCGTTGAGTGTTACCCAACGGTACAGCCATTGTCGGGATTTGGTGGAGAACTATAGAGTTTCGCAATCTAGAGATGCAAAAGCTCTATATACATATACGGTAGACACAAGGAAACAGAGACAGGGACTGTCGTGCCCCCTTCGCCACGGTGCCATCATTACGAACCTGGCTGGTTGCGAATTATGCATAGTTCTGAGAGAATCCCCCACGAATGCTATACCGTTTGGTAGCCCTCGACGTAAGAATCACGGATATCACCTTATTTTCACTCAGAGTTGAATTTGAAGCGAGTTATTCAAAAAGGACGAAAAAGACGCGAAAATGCTACCTCGCACGCTTTATGACCAAATCCTACTAGCGGTATTGTAGAATCCCTAAAACCCCACTAACATCGCTATTTTAACCACTTTTGCGAGCGTGTATGCTACTTTCAGGCATCATTTATACTACGCAACGCCCGCACGTCGTCGTGGCGTTGGGGTATGAATCCTCTCTACGCGAGTCGCCCGCGTGACGCGCTTGCGGAGACTATGAGTACTCCAGCGGCGACGGTATGGAGCGAACTAAAGGGAGCCTTAACTTTGTCGACCACGTAAAATTTGTACACTCGTCCACCCTCATGGTAGCAGAGAATAGCACTGCAATTAATTAATATGCAACAGAATGAAAATTATGATGAATTACTTATGAAAATGATGAAAAAGTCGTTGCGGCCGTAGCCTCCATGGCGTAGCGGGCGTCACGTCAGGCGATTCGTACTCGAACGCCACGCCCGCACGTGACGCGCTGGCGTTGAGGAGTATGACTAGCGCCTTAAAGGACGTTGGAGGCAACACGTGGCGCGCGAGCACGACGTGGTGAGGTCATGGTTCTGCTCTTTGACAGACTTCTAGCGGTTGCAGATCCTGTGTCAAGTAACCCGATGAGCTAGACGAAATGGAGTTACGGTTACGATTCTCTGTATCCCATGTGTTCACCGTAAGAGAAGGCTGGTGTCCCTCTCATCATTCCTTCACTAAGCTCACTTGCATGGAAGCCTGGATCCTTAACGAAATCGCGCTGAAAAAAATTCGGTTTTTCATGTCTTGCTATATGGGTACAAAATATCACGAAGGCACTAGAATTATCACAAGAATTTGAACACAAAACATAGAGCTCAGGCAGGACTCGAACCTGCAATTCGGGCTTTCAGGGCGAGAATGTTACCACTACACCACAGAAATTCGTTGACGAGCAACTCATCCCCGCACTCAATCAAGATCAAAACTGAAGTGCATCCCATATCAAGATTCCTAAATTTTTCAATGGTGTAGAGACTTCTTCAGTCATTTGCACCAACGCAAATGTTTCACCCACCAAGGGGTTTCAACCCCCTGCCGAAAGTTGGGGAGCGTTTTGCACCGACGGGGATGAGTTGCCCCGCAACCCCCTATGCAAAAGGCAGCAGGCATAATCATTCAGAACGACCTCTATCTTCTTACAAACTTCAGAAAGTAGAGGTCTTTACACCTGCTCCTGACTTTCTCTCAGCTTGTCGTAATTTGTTGCAAGGTCCAGTACGTTTATAAAGAACTTTGATCCCTATGCAAAAGGCAGCAGGCATAATCATTCAGAACGACCTCCATCTTCTTACAAACTTCAGAGTGTAGAGGTCTTTACACCTGCTCCTGACTTTCAAACCTCGTGAGACGTCTAAAACAATGAAATTTTCCAAGCGATTGAATTTTCAGCCAAAGCAATCCAGACCGCCTTGTTTTTTCGCAAGGTAGAAGTTCCCCATGACGTTTTCAGTAAAATGGTGGGAATCGACATTCACGACCGTCCCTCATAATACGTACGTTCACTAGCGGTCGTTGACGTCCGGCCTTCCACTCAGGTTGTATTATATGGATTAGTAAGGGCGGGTTCTCAACTTTTTTTGTGTTCGGCGTCGCAGCACATCAATCGGGTGTACACTCATACACACACCCGGACACATTGGGATTAAAAAGCACGTAGTATTGATTCTTCGAAGCTATGCGAGGTGGTTTGGTGGCGTTCGTATTCCCACGAACGCCTTCCGAATTGGGTCGTCAATGCTGCCACAAAGTGCACAATCATGACATATATGGGGATGGCGACAATACACTGGATAAGAGTCATGCAGCCATGTCCTCACAGTGTGCCCCCGAGCAGGAAAATTTTACGTATGTGGAATATGATGAAAACTCCCTGCTATATTCTCGAACCAATGCTACCAGCACATTGCCTGGGATTTTAACAAAATTAGTGTACGTTTGGCACGAGCTTGTTCTGCAACGTTGTATTTCGCCTCTTATAGCGATTCAATAACTGGCTCGAGCGGTGTACCAGAGGGTCATAGCTAAAACTGCACGAAATAGGGCTAAAGTACGTTCGAATGAGACTGTCCGGCCATGCAGCCGGCGTGCCTGTCGTACATCGGTCGCGAAGGCAGTTTCTGTATATGTAAATCGATAAGCAGGAGTATTAGACGAGTAGGGAATAATATACCAGTTAGCTGTTTGCAATCGTGAGAAGGCTAGTTCAAAAAAGATCTTCAGAAGGGCCGCTTGGCACGCATGCCGACCGCGTGGGTGGACAGTCTCTATTGGATAGACTACATAATGCGCCATCTGTCTGACTGCTCCGCTATCAGTGGCCATCAACGATAAGCTCGAGAGTTAAGGGCAAGTTTCAGTCGAGAACATTTTGCTCTACACCTCAGCATGTGTCGTCGATCAGGTTCTTTAGCTATAAATTCCGAGTAGAATTTACCGTTAACCCGCTTGTGAATCGTTCAAGCGGGTTAACGGTAAATTCCACTCGAAATTCATGAATACAGGCCCAGGCTACTCCTGGACCACGGGCTTATCGCTGATGAGCTCGGCCTCAGGGCTACAACAAGCACCTGTCGACCTTACGATTGATGGTGATCCTCGTATATATCCAAAACGTATACGGCCTACGCGCGACTATAAGTGTGACATGAGCTCTTGGCGTTGTAGCACGTTTACCTAGCTTTCTTTTTTGAACCTAATGCATCTTTTTTTTCTAATTTTTTCGGCGTCAAATTTGCCTTCTTCACATGTTCATTCTGTAAGCCATTTAGTCCAGATTAGCGTTTTGCACCTCCTTATCGTCCTTTCAGCGCCCATGACGCCCCCTACTTTTCCGTTGACTTGAGGAAAGGAAAAAAAAACTATCATTCTTTCATGACCGCAATTCTCATTTCAGTTGTTTCATCAGTTCGCTGTTGGCGAAATCAGCAGACCACCTTCTTGGAGCTCTGCGTATTTCGAAAAGCTGACCATCAGTCCAGATACCCAGTTACAGCAGCGTCATTACCGCGGTACTGCAGCGGCCCTAACGCGGAATTGTCAAAACTACACGACTTTTCATTTTCGCGGGGCCTGCGCACGTTTTTCGCGGCATTATGTAATGCGGACTGTCGAGGCTCACTGCCCTGAAACACAGCCATCTCGGGCCAGTGATGATCGCGGAGCCGCTGCGGTATTGCCGAGAAAATATCGCGGCCCAGCCGATGATTACGGCACTGTCCCCGCAATGTCGTATCAGCTCTTCTCGGAGTAACGCCCTGAGACATCACTGGTCACTTTAACCTGTGTAAAACTTTTTTCAAAAATCATCACAAACAATAACTGACATGTGTGGAGCGTTCATACAAGATTAGATGTTCGAGTCGAGAGCTGAAGAAGACGGTACGAGAAAATAAAATAAAGGGGGTTCATAGCTTCGAGGCAATTGTAGTGTTCTTATAAGAAACATATTTCGGTACTGAGTTGAGGACAACCTCTATTGCAGCACGCAGCTCGAGAATATTCGTGCTGGGATAAAGGTTGATCGTGCAAAGACCACGTGGTCCCAGCACGGCTACCTTCGGAATGCATGTTGCAAAAGCGGTTGTCCGCAGTTGCGGATCGGAATTTCGTTCCTATAAGGATAGTGAATTTCGGTCTCTACTCCTTCAACATTACCTCGATTTCTTTCTTTAAGATTACGCTAAAAACATAGCTTTTCATTTTCATTGGGGCGACATACTCTAAAGTCTTCGGATTCCGAAGTCTTCACATTCACGTGGTGCTATATGTATGTTCGCATTTCGTAGACCAAATCGTGCCTCATATGGCAAGCACTTGGTCAAGTCGCTATGGATTCTTGTTTGAAAAGCGCTACGAATAGAGAGTGATTCTGAAGCTGGAATGTCCTTAACTCCCAGTTGCCTCTATCATTTAGCTCGAACACACGTTCTGCCCCTCAACATTGTGAACTACCTGCCGAGTAGACTTCGCTCCGAAATAGAGGTCACAGGCAGATAATAAAAACAAGGTGAGGCTGGTAATACTGAAGAAAGCTGAGAAAATCTTTTCCATGCTAGTGTTCCGGTTGATCATCCTTTTAGTGAACGTAGCATATACTGTGTGTAATTCAAATTGTTTTGCACTTTTACTTTTTCACGGTTCTGTCGTTGATCACTGATGCTTGCTTGTTTTTACATATGCGAAAATTATTTTTGCCTAGTGTATGTAGTGTTCACGATGATTTTCGTTTTCGTGTTTTCTATTCTAAACCATGCGTTGGCCTTTATATGTAACTAAAATAACCAGAAAACGGTGAAAACACATTGAAGCTTCGTCGAACTTACCTACTCAAAAACGTCGAAAACTAGACTACGGTTTTTTATCGTGAAAACTGCCTTTAAAGGCACAGTCCAACCTTGGACTCGTTTCTCTGCTGATCTTGAAAAAGGCTGGTTCCAATGTTTCTGGAATTGTATAAGAATCCCTGGGATTGGAGTTATGGCCCTCCAATACTGCTTGGAAATGAGCGGCGAAAGCATGGTGGACGAGTTGTCCGAGGTTTGTGATTTCCGCCAATTTCTGTCATTCGATGCATGCAAGCGGACCTGAATGAAAAGAGAGGCCGTGAAAGACTCTGAGAAAAGTTGCCGCGAAACAGCCGCAAACATACCGCAAACCTCCTGCCTGCCGCGTATCTACCGTGAACCTTCCGCAAACCTCGAACCTACAGCGAACATCTCGGCTCCGCGAACTTCAGTTCCGAGGTTTGTGGCGCCCTCACCGAAACCTACTACATGTGCCCAACGGTTCAGACAGTCCGCGCTGTATACGACGCACATTTCCGGCACAACTGGTGCCCATGCTTTCTAGAGGCAGTGTTCACCATAATCGCAGTAAAATTATACGCAGTAAAATTATACGCGTGGAGGAACCTAAGATCTCAGTTCAAAAAGAACGACAGAAACGAGCCTGGACTGATTAGAACAACGCTGCTGCAAACAGGAGTACTGAAGTCCCCAAGACGCCTTCTGCCCCCGAAAATCCTCGGTGTGAAAACTCGAGATTTTTATAACAATTAGTAATCAAAAAAGTATCGTCGATAACTGGATGGGAGGAAGCCGCGACGCTGCTATGATGGCTTTATCATGAAGCCGAGCGGTTGTTTTCGAGAAAACACAATGGTAGCAGTGGAGAAACAACCGCTCCGCTCCCAAGATAGCGAGATATTAGCTACAACGCGGCTTTCTGGAGAAAAGATAAAAACCATAACACCTCATTTATACTTTTGCGATAGCGGCAAATGCCGCAATTATCAGTGGAAAAATAAGAAATCAGATGTCTGATACTGCTCTAAAATGTGAAATCAGGTGTCTGATAATGGTATCAGACATCTAAATTCTCATTTTTCTTCTGATAATCCGCGGCATTTGCCGCTATCGCAAAAGTATGAATGAGGTGTAAGTGCTATCGAATGATTTACAACCTTTGATTGCATCGATAGGTATCATTTCCACATAGCGGGCAACTGTTCCACGCTCAGATGTCGGCGGTAGCGAGGGTGGCCCTATTCTAGCATAAGGAGTCGGTATTCGCGTTCTTCGTGAACACGGCTATTATGTAGGGTACCAAGCATTCCGTGCTCTATGATTAATTCGGGTATGAAATTAATCCGAGAAAGCAGGAAAGGAAGTCACCTAAAGGCAGTGTTCACGATAAAAATCGTTTTTCTGTTTTTCCGCCCATCTTGAAAACGGTCTTATGCTGATTTCAATGATGTCTCTGGAATCGTACAATACCCCCTGGAAACGGAGTTATGGCCCCTCAAAAATTGAGCTAGGGAAGCATTGTGGACGAGTTGTCCGAGACGTGTACATACCTCCCGTCGTTTGCACCCGATGTGTGCGAGCTGACCTGAGTAAAGGGAGAAGTTGAGAACGAAGGGAGGAACGGGGCTCTTGATGGGAAATCATCGCTCATCTCACGATCTCAAGTGTTCATTTGTTCGCATCGAGGGGGCGAGCTTGGAGCACGAGGCAGTTCTGGAACAGCCAAACGCTTGTTTGCAGCCGTTATTTTGCCACTCCTGGCTCGTTTTCTACCGTTCTTTCGACACCGGCAGCCTAGGAACCTTCTCGCCTATCATTTCATTGTGAAAACTCTTAGAGGATGATCATCGTGAACGTCCCTTTACCTACCTAAGAAGTTTATAGCACAAAACCAGTGCCATCTGTCATTATCGTTCTGCACCAAACATACCGAAATTGACGTAGGGGTGGAAACATAATGTTTTATGGGCTTTTTTACAGTTTTTTCTCCGGAAATTGAGGTTTTTGAGGGACCTTTTCGCTATTATCCTCTACATGTATGTAGGTGACTTACTTGCGCAAAAACAGTGAAGATTACGAGTTTAATCCTAGCACTGCCATTAAAGGCTGCGTTCCGAGCAGAAAAGCAAATTTAGTTTTTTCTACTCAATCCAATGTTGGAACCCCCAGATGACGAAGCTTGAGACCACAGTATTACGTATTCATAATACAATAACCCCGCGAAAGCTGCACTGTGAGTGAGGAAGGCTCTCTCAGATTCCAGGGGGACTTAGAGCACAAGGCGGTGCTTGTTCCGCCCAGTGTTCAATATCTGGCACATGTGGAATACTGCATCGGAGTGAGGATATTGTGTGCACACTTCTTTCATCGATCAACGTCCAGGGGGACTTAATGCATAGTGTTTACGAGTCAGGCAACGCCCGCGCGGGAAAGTGAAATTTGAAAATTTCATCGACGCGCAGCTGCATTTGAAGCTGTTTTTCTCCATTCTTTTTCCTTTTTTTCATTCTTTTGTGGGTTTTCTTTATTTTCTGTGCATTTTGATGTTTTCCTCCCAGTTTTTGTGTAGCTATCACAAGAGAATATTGCAAATCCAATCAGTCAAAAATCGGCCCAAACATTGTCAAGGGGGGTTATTTTTTACGCTGAACACGATTATGAGGTCCGCTTACAGATTTTCGAGACACCAGTGCGCGTTTTGCAACGTGCAAAAATTACAAACATCTCTCGTTTTGAGCATAGAACACCTTAGAACAAGTAGCTTGGGGTAGAATACAGCGCCTTTTTAATATGGATACCCAAGACAATTCAACAAAACAATCCGTTTTTCCAGACGCCCCTTACGCTGTGTATTTTTCCCTTTTCAGGCGGGTAGGGAGCAATCTGCGACTCATTTGGGAGCGTAGCAATTTAGTATTTCCAGCCTGTTCCGTCGATATGGAGAGGATCCCTTTGTTGGATTCGGAGGTGAGGGGAGATCGATCCAGAGCAAGCTATACAGAACTTCTATATGTTCAGAGAATTGGAGGTGTGTGCCATTCATGTTAATTTCTCTGTAATTCATACAATTTGTTACCCAAAATAAACCCACTTCCATAACGTTGATACAATCTCGTGTATTTCTTCAGGGCGGAAGTGAGACAGTACCACGTGAAAGGGGAGCAGCTGGTTGCCAGACCGGTAGGTGCCTAACTCGCTTTTTTCCTCTGAAAAGCAACTTTAAATCAAAAATTTCAGAAACGCAAAAGGATGGGGAACGAAGGCTCGAGCCAGGCTGCTGAGGACGCTTTTTCGGGCGAGGAGTGAAGCTGGCGTCGCCTGATTGCAATTTTTTCCCACGGTTGTGCCGATCACGATTTTTTATGCTGTCTTTCTATTCTTTGGTCTTGGACTTCATCTTGTTATTGTGGATCTCATTCTGGTCATATATCTCATTAACCGGTCTCATAGACATGTAATATTATCATTGCCATATTAGCCATACATTGCCATAGCTATTGTAGTGAGTCTCCATTTTTGATCTGAAGTGATGTTATTGTGAGAGGAGTATCTTTAAAGAGCCTGTTACATTTGTTGATAAACGAGTTGTTGATTAACTGTCGTGAGTAGTAAATTTGAAGAAGCGCTACTAGGGTGTCTCATACTCAAACCTAGCTTAATACCGCAAGGCCGCGGGGCTAATAGTGCAGGGTTGGGCGGTACCGAGGCTAATGACTGTTCATAAAGGCCTCAGGCGGTTATTTGGTCAACGTTTATCCCGCGATTCGGCAGCGGGATCCCCGATGTGTTCCACAAGGTTCCATATCCGCTGCGCTCCGAAATTTTGCTGGTTCCACAATTCCCTCACTGTTCCATCTCTCCTCACTTAAGTTCCATAATGAGGGGACTTAAACGTCGATTTCAGGGGGACTCGGGGCGATGTTGGTCGGGGAGTAGTCGTGTAGTAGTCGACAAGTCCCCTTGGAATCTGAGTGGGTTGGGTCGGTCATCTAGCACGAGGAACAGAAGCGCGAAGACGATTTTACGCCATTCAAAATTGAAACTTGTTCGATTCGATAGATCCCTGCATTCAAGCATGTGCATTGGAAGCATCATATTTTCAGGGGGCTCTTCAAATCAGACAGATAAAAATTATTAGCTTGTTCAAGATGCCTAGGGCTCAAAATCATTCCAGATGGGTGGTGGCCATCATGTATCAACACCCCTGAGGAGGCGGGAGAAACAGGGGAGGAGCGAGGCTCCTGATTGGACGCAACACGGGCTAGCCCCGGCCCCCGGCTGTTGCGTCCAATTAGGAACCTCGCTCCTCCCCCGTTTCTCCCGCCTCCTCAGGGAAGTTGATACACGATGACCACCACCCATTCCAGACGTTCAGATTTCCTTGGTTTGTGTATTGCACAAGGCACAACAGGATAGACGCAAGGGGCGAGAAGTTGAATGCTCCATAAATTTTGAAGGTGTTTCTAACCGGGATTTGGGAGGTTCGTGTGGCCTTTCTGCTATATTTCGTAATCTCGTAAGCCTACTTACGCAAAACAGTAGAAAATCGGTTGTGTTTTGCGCGCACGCTGCCTTGAAAGGCATCGTTCACAATGGATTTCGTTTTTGAGTTTTCCATATATAATGAGAGCTGTAGTTCCCTATATAACAGCTACGTTGAAAAAACCGCGAAAAATCCGCTGATAACCCCTTTCTTAGACCCAAAATATCTCAATCGACTTTTGACAAAGGAAGAGTCGATCGTTAGAGATAGCTGTTTTGACCGACGATCTCACGATCAAGTGAAGTTTATCTTTCTTTCAAGTGATTTGTTGAGTAGGAAAGGCTAATCGACGTGTGTAGAAAAGTCATTCTTCACATAATCGTTTGGTATATTCCATCAACTTCCCTTCATTTGCACTGTATCAAATTTTGAAAATTTACTTATATGATGGCTGACAGCAAGTTGTGCCAGATGACTGACGGTACGATGCCTTTAAGGCGCAAAACCATTTTCGACATTGCAAATTCTATTACACCAAACAAACAAAACAGGCGAGGGCTGGATTCCGGATTCTTTCTTGCGGGATTCTCTGAAGGTATCGTCAACACTTGGATGGGGGAAGTCGCAACGGTGCTATGATAGCTTCATCATAAAAGTCGAGCGGTTGTTTTTGAGAAAACACAATGGTAGAAATGGAGAAAGGACCGCTTCGCATACAGACGATAGCCTATATTTTGAAAGTGTGGAAGGTGAGTTCTAAGGAGCTGGAAGTCGGCTGTAACGAGCTTCCCTGCGGATGTGAGCGAGCATCCCGAATCGGCAACGGATAAATGGCTGGGCGCTTGTTTTGGCAATCTGCCAACGTCCCTGGCGGCCACCCAATCAATTAGAATGTGCTTCCGGGGGAACGTGGGAGTATTCGCGAACATTTAGCCTCCTCTTGCTGGCACTGCCTTCCCGACATTGTTGTCTCAGCCAATGCTGTCTCATCGCATATTGATCGCGGTGCGGACATCTTTGGCAGGTTGCCAAGCGATTCCTTACAATGACGTGTTCTTCTATAAACTCTTCTCGAGTTGTCGTAGAGTTCATCAGCCTATTGATTCTGACCCTTATCCCAGCTGTCGGGCTGCCTTTCTGGGGTGGGATATTGCTATTCCTTTCTGACCATCACTTTTCTGGTTTTGCTTTTTTCCGTCCCAACATGAAGATTGTTCCATTGTTTGCAAAAAAAAATTAAGCTGAAAACGACAACAAGGTTACCTTAGAGTGTTTTCCAGCGTGGCAGGAGGGGTTTTTCGGAGGCTATTGATTCCCACCTCAGCTGGATATATTGACGAGGAAGTCCCGATGGCGTGCGCATTTCATTAGCCGGGCATTAACCATAGCTGATCGGTGGACGCCTAGAAGGAGATTCTGAATGCCATTATTAGTCGCTCTTGACCCGCATTGCCCAGATTTGCTTTGGATGAAGTCTTGTGCACCTCTGCAACATTTTTTGCACGTCATGTGCCTTTCTTCTATGTTTTGAGTTTGTGGGTTTCATTATTTAAATATAATCGAATAAAAATTAAAGGCAGCCTTAACGATGATAATCATTGACTTCCCACAGTGAAATGATAGGCGAGAAGGATTCTAGGCTCCCAGTGTCGAAAGAACTGTAGAAAACGAGCCAGGAGTGGCAAAAAACGGCTGTAAAGAAGCGCTTTGGAGTACCAGAAGCGCCCCGTGCCCCATTTCCGCCTTCTCGATATGAACAAATGAAGACTCAGATTACAAGTATGATCAAGTCAAGGAAGGGCTGATAAGTGAGCTGGTCGCCTGATTGCACTGATAGGCATCATCCTTTATAGCGGTAAATTCCTCAAAATCAACATAAACAAGGGAGGACCTATTTTGGCTCAAAAACACGGTTTTCGGGTCTTTTTAAAGCATGCCTTGCTATACATGACACCATACCTTCCTTAAACCGTGGAGATATTGGAAGTGAAATCTATTGTGAACACTGCCTTTAACTCATCGTTCATTCATCTCAGTTATTATTATTATTATTATTATTATTATTATTATTATTATTATTTATTGACGTGGAAACATTGTCATTAAAAGGAGGTATAAGGAAAACAAGAATACAACACTGATCATACTTACATATAGTTAGTTGGTATGCACTTTGAACACGGCCTATACTAATTATAAGTAGTTATTCCCAATCTTGACCATTGCTGGTGGATTTCTTGGATCTCTCAGTTTTTCCCTCTTTTACAGCGATTCTTTCCTTAGATACCGAATTGTTTTCCTGGTTTTCATTTTTTTTTGCATTGCATTCTTCATGGATTTGTTCTCATTAATCGATGTTTGTATTTGTATCGGCGCGTTCATTTAAGCGTAATAAATAATTAAATAATTAGTCAATATTTTTCTATTTGACACGCACCTATTTAACATGTTATGCTCTTTCCTAGTGCGAAAGGTTGGCGCGCATACTGTTATCTTCTTCTTCACCCACTCTCGTTGTCTGTACCCTAGCTCCGCACACATGAATGAACAAAGTGAACTTTGATACGAGATAGGGCGTATGTTGTTCATTAGTTTGGTTTTTGACTTCTATGAATATGCTCTCTTGAATATTCTGCTCTTCTTCTTCAAATGTTTGAAAATCGCCTTTCCAAAGTGTATTTAATGAAATAAAAGGAAAAAAACCTATTGAATGAGTTTCTATATATTACTTTCACTCTTTCAAAGTTACAATTTCCTCATTGATCATAGAAGAATTTGTTTTATCTTAACCTCAATTTTCCATTATTTTTTGGGTTTCCTTATTATCTGTTACCATCTTCATTTTCTAATAGCGTTGGGTCGTCAATTGCATAGTAGGATGAGTGGATTTTTTTTCGAAATTTCGGGGTTTGGAAACTATAAGAACCATTATCCTTATACTTAAAGGCAGTGTTCACGATAATCTTCGATTTTGAGATTAATCGCTAAATCGATTGTTTGGCCCCCGAGTAGAACTGAAATGACGAAGAAACCGAGAAAAACGCACCAGAAGGGCACGAAATCCTCAAGTATCAGCCCGCCTCTTAAGTATCAATGAAACTGTTCGTTGTGACAATGAAACTTTTGTGGACCCGTCTTTTGAAATTCTCCATTCTGTGTTGCTCCGTTCTTTCCTTCGGGCCCTAACTAATACTGTTTTGCCCAAAATATTCTTCCATTTTCGATTAGTCCCATTTTTTACCGGTGACAACCACCGTGAACATGTTCATTCAACCAGACAACTAGTCCAGGCCAGAGAATAATGTCACTGAAATAAGACGTTTAAAGGCAGTGTTCACGATGAAAATCGTTTTTCTGTTTCTCCGCCTATCCTGAAAACGGCCCCATGCTGATTCCAATGATGTCTCTGAAATCGTACAGGACCTTCTAGGAACGGAGTTATGGTCCCTCAAAAATGGAGCTAGGGAAGCATGGTGGACGAGTTGTCCGAAGCTTGTAACTTCCGTCTTTTGCAGCCGATCTATGCGAGCTGATCTGAGCAAAGAGAGAAGCTGAGAATGAAGGGAAGAACGGGGCTTATGATTGAAAATCATCGCTCATCTCACGATCTCGAGCATTCATTTGTTTACGTCGGTGGGCGTGTGATGCGCTTTTGGGGTTTTCAATGCGCTCGAAGTTGCAACTTCGTGCTCTTTTGGGGCTCTTCCTGGCTCGTTTTCATGCGTTCTTTCGACGTTAACGTTACAGAGTGTCCCTCCCCTACCCAATCCTAGTGGAATTTCGAAAACTTTTTTCATCGTGAACACTGCCTTTAAGTGCGTTTCTCGCCGTTTCTTCGTAATTTGGGTAACACTTGGAGGCCAACTCATTGTTTTATGTGAAAAACTCGGAGACGAAAGTCATCGTGAACACTGCCTTTAAAGCAGTTATGTCCCGGTGTGTGTGTGTGTGTGTGTGTGTGTGTGTGTGTGTGTGTGTGTGTGTGTGTGTGTGTGTGTGTGTGTGTGTGTGTGTGTGTATGTATGTGTGTATGTGTGTCCCGCGGATCTTTGGAATGGCCGGTCAGAACTGTTATGAAATGGTACCAACGTTCAGGTGAGTAGGACATATTTCGATTACCAGAAAATCAGCCTGATTCTCCGATTCTGCGCCACGGGACCACCGAGTTTGTCAGTGGGGCGCACTTTTAGCCATGGGTCATGGAAACCTCTATCAGGCATCCAGCGCTAGAAGTGTAAGGCTCTAATCAAAGCGCCAGGTCTTGAGTAGTAGTTTACGGGAAGCCGTACTAAACTGCTATCGTTTGCGGAGTGTGCAGGACGTCATGGAAAGTGCGCAGGGCATCAGAGTGTGCAGGACGTCACAGGAAATGTGAAGGACATCAGTGGGACTGTGCAGGACGTCACAGGAAATGTGAAGGACATCAGTGGGACTGTGCAGGACGTCATAGAAAGTGTACAGGACATCAGTGGGACTGTGCAGGACGTCATAAAAAGTGTGCAGTACATCAGTGGGAGTGTGCAGGACGTCATAGAAAGTGTACAGGACATCAGTGGGAGTGCGCAGGACGTCACAGGAAGTGTGCAGGACATCAGTGGGAGTGTGCAGGACGTCACAGGAAGTGTGCAGGACATCAGTGGGAGTGTGCAGGACGTCATAGAAAGTGTGCAGGACATCAGTGGGAGTGTGCAGGACGTCACAGGAAATGTGAAGGACATCAGTGGGACTGTGCAGGACGTCACAGGAAGTGTGCAGGACATCAGTGGGAGTGTGCAGGACGTCACAGGAAGTGTGCAGGACATCAGTGGGACTGTGCAGGACGTCATAGAAAGTGTACAGGACATCAGTGGGACTGTGGAGGACGTCATAGAAAGTGTACAGGACATCAGTGGGAGTGCAGGACTTCAGTGAGACTGTGCAGGACGTTACAGGAAGTGTGCAGGACTTCAGTGAGACTGTGCAGGACGTCACAGGAAGTGTGCAGGACTTCAGAGAGACTGTGCAGGACGTCACAGGAAGTGTGCAGGACGTCAGTGGGAGTGCGCAGGACGTCACAGGAAGTGTGCAGGACTTCTGTGAGACTGTGCAGGACGTCACAGGAAGTGTGCAGGACTTCAGTGAGACTGTGCAGGACGTCACAGGAAGTGTGCAGGACTTCAGTGACACTGTGCAGGACGTCACAGGAAGTGTGCAGGACATCAGTGGGAGTGTGCAGGACGTCATATAAAGTGTGCAGAACATCAGTGGGAGTGCGCAGGACGTCACAGGAAGTGTGCAGGACATCAGTGGGAGTGTGCAGGACGTCATAGAAAGTGTGCAGGACATCAGTGGGACTGTGCAGGACGTCATAGAAAGTGTACTGGACATTATTGGGACTATGCAGGACGTCATAGAAAGAGTACAGGACATTATTGGGACTGTGTAGGACGTCATAGAAAGTGTGCAGGACATCAGTGGGAGTGCGCAGGACGTCACAGGAAGTGTACAGGACATCAGTGGGAGTGTACAGGACGTCACAGGAAGTGTGCAGGACATCAGTGGGAGTGTGCAGGACGTCACAGGAAGTGTGCAGGACATCAGTGGGAGTGTGGAGGACGTCATAGAAAGTGTGCAGGACATCAGTGGGAGTGTGCAGGACGTCACAGGAAGTGTGCAGGACATCAGTGGGAGTGTGCAGGACGTCATAGAAAGTGTGCAGGACATCAGTGGGACTGTGCAGGACGTCATAGAAAGTGTACAGGACATCAGTGGGACTGTGCAGGACGTCACATAAAGTGTACTGGATATTATTGGGACTGTGCAGGACGTCATAGAAAGTGTACAGGACATCAGTGGGAGTGCGCAGGACGTCATAGAAAGTGTACAGGACATCAGTGGGAGTGCGCAGGACGTCACAGGAAGTGTGCAGGACTTCAGTGAGACTGTGCAGGACGTTACAGGAAGTGTGCAGGACTTCAGTGAGACTGTGCAGGACGTCACAGGAAGTGTGCAGGACTTCAGTGAGACTGTGCAGGACATCACAGGAAGTGTGCAGGACGTCAGTGGGAGTGCGCAGGACGTCACAGGAAGTGTGCAGGACTTCTGTGAGACTGTGCAGGACGTCACAGGAAGTGTGCAGGACTTCAGTGAGACTGTGCAGGACGTCACAGGAAGTGTGCAGGACTTCAGTGACACTGTGCAGGACGTCACAGGAAGTGTGCAGGACATCAGTGGGAGTGTGCAGGACG
This sequence comes from Aplectana chamaeleonis, assembly GCA_029168955.1. Taxonomy (NCBI): domain Eukaryota; kingdom Metazoa; phylum Nematoda; class Chromadorea; order Rhabditida; family Cosmocercidae; genus Aplectana; species Aplectana chamaeleonis. The sequence continues at coordinate 115,970 of JAPDOI010001380.1, read as the reverse complement.
TCATATAAAGTGTGCAGGACATCAGTGGGACTGTGCAGGACGTCATAGAAAGTTTACTGGACATTATTGGGACTATGCAGGACGTCATAGAAAGAGTACAGGACATTATTGGGACTGTGTAGGACGTCATAGAAAGTGTGCAGGACATCAGTGGGAGTGCGCAGGACGTCACAGGAAGTGTACAGGACATCAGTGGGAGTGTACAGGACGTCACAGGAAATGTGAAGGACATCAGTGGGACTGTGCAGGACGTCATAGAAAGTGTGCAGGACATCAGTGGGACTGTGCAGGACGTCATAGAAAGTGTACTGGACATTATTGGGACTGTGTAGGACGTCATAGAAAGTGTGCAGGACATCAGTGGGAGTGCGCAGGACGTCACAGGAGGTGTGCAGGACTTCAGTGGGACTTTGCAGGACGTCATAGAAAGTGTACTGGACATTATTGGGACTGTGGAGGACGTCATAGAAAGTGTGCAGGACATCAGTGGGAGTGCGTAGGACGTCACAGGAAGTGTGCAGGACATCAGTGAGACTGTGCAGGACGTCATAGAAAGCGTGCGGGACATCAGTGTGAGTGTGCAGGACGTCACTGGAAGTGTGCAGGACATCAGTGGAAGTGTGCAGGACGTCATAGAAAGTAAGCAGAACAATAGTGGAAGTGTGCAGGACGTCACAGAAAATGAGCAGGACCTCAGTGAGAGTACGCAGGACTTCATGGGAAGCGTGCAGGGCTTCTATGGAAGTCTGCAAGGCGTCATAAGAAGTGTGCAGGACCCGAGTGGGAGTGGGCAAGACTCCATCAAAAATGTGAAGTACCTCAGAAGGGAAGCGCAGGACGCCGGGGATAATTAGCAGAACCTCAGAACAAGTGCGCAGTACTTCAACGCTTAGTCGCATGATTTCAGAAGGTGTTTTAAGATGTCATAGACCATGTGCGGGACCTAGTGGAGGGTGAGCAGGATGTCATGAAAAGTCTGAGGAACCGCAAATGTTGTGCGCAGGACGTCGACGCAAACTTGCGGGGCCCCAAGTGATGCGCAAGACGTATTCAAAAAGTGTCGTGTGTCTGGAAGAGCGTGCGACGCGCTTTGGAAAGTGGGCAGAACTCCAAGGACAATCTTACCGCCAATCTTGGAAAACGCGCAGCACCCATATTCTCACTCCCCCCCCCTACCTTTTCATCGCTTACTTCAGCCGTTGAAAGCTTCTGTTCTCTAAACCCTGTATTCGGTATCAAGTATGTTGGGAAAACGATTTTATCAAAATCAGCTTCCACATAACAACAAACGTCTACATGTTTCATTTACTGAGAAAGGGTGGATGAAGTCGGTCGATTACAGAATGATCACTCGCAGAACGAGAGTGCAGCTGTTCTCATCATTTCAGAGACGAATATGCTAGAAGTATGGCTTGAAAAATGTACAAGTCGAAAATAGAGCAGATGTGTGTGGGAGAAGGTTTCAATTTTAGAATGCTCATAGTTGAGGTCGTCACAGAACCCCAGCGGCACAAGACCGGCATTCTTTGGCTGGATCCTTATGATTTTTAATGACTAGCGTCCAAAGTTATAGACTCTTCTACGGTTATTAGGCAGCTAACTCTGTTCTGTTCAAAAAAGCCTATTTGAATCGTTCAGCAAGTTCCGAAGCATTCCATGGGCCAATCGAAGTTCAAACGCGTTATGAGAAATCAGTCTCTCATGAGAAGTTGACGTCACAGAAGAGCCCCTTGAGCGAAAACTTCGCTCGGTCTAGCTAGTTATCTCGAAAGTTGCAAAGCGAAAGACAATCAGAAATCCGGGTATCGGATAATTGTAATCTTGTAGTTGATCCCAATTTTCTTCCACATTTTTAGGCGGTTTTTTCTGGAAGTTGAAAATAAGGGGGCGATGACCCATCGGATTTCGGAGATTTCTGCTCATTTCTGTTGCTGGGTGTGAACGGCTTTTATGTACATGTTTTGTCTGCAATGTTCGATTTTTCTCATTCATCAATTCTCATCGACACTTCACTGGCGCTGGGGCCATTAGAGCAGACGAAAACCGCTAGTAGCACCCGGACAACTGGGCCCAATAGTGATAAACAAGCATTCCGGTGGTAGGCTAGAGGTGGAGAAAATTGTAGCAAGGGGCAAAGTTGCGCTATAGTCGTGCTAGTGTTATGTCCGTGGGCTAACAGCGCTCCAGCGCGAGAGTATAGAAAATACCTCACTAATACTAGATGGTTTGATTATTTTCGAAATATCAATCTTTTTTTGTATTATACTCTACTTCACTTTTTAATACTTTATGGAATTATGTGACCTTCATAAACAGTGCAACAAAACAAAAAAGTTCAACAAAAGTTGTAAATATTCTGAAGAAACTTCTAGACTCTACATTTTCTGTTTAACTCTATCCCTTCCACAGTGTTTTCGTGTGCTTTCGACACACTTACCGAGTCCCAAAACTCGTACAGTTTGCTGTTGCGGACCTGAACGTTACGGGGTACCCGCCCAAGTCCGCAATTGCAAACTTTATGCGTTTCGAATCTCGACTGCTTGCATAACATCGCGCATGTATTTTTCTTCCTACTTCCTTCTCGCCGCACGCGCGTAGAGGGATTATGAATGTTGTAGCGGCAACACTATAGCGGAGAGAGATAACGTTGGTCTAAGGCGATATTCATACTCCTCAACGCCAGCGCGTCTTGTGCGAGCGTGGTGCTGCAGTATGACGACTTCCTACGCGCCGCACGCGCCTAGAGAGGATTATGAATGTTGTAGCGGCAACAGCATAGCGGAGAAAGATAAAGTTGGCCTAAGGCGTTATTCAGACTCCTCAACGCCACTGCGTCTTGTTGCGAGCGTGGTGCTGCAGTATGAAGACTTCCTACGCGCCGCACGCGCCTAGAGGGATTATGAATGTTGTAGCGGCAACACTATAGCGGAGAGAGATAAAGTTGGTCTAAGGCGATATTCATACTCCTCAACGCCAGCGCGTCTTGTGCGAGCGTGGTGCTGCAGTATGACGACTTCCTACGCGCCGCACGCGCCTAGAGGGATTATGAATGTTGTAGCGGCAACACTGTAGCGAAGAGAGATTAAATTGGCTTAAGCGCTATTCATACTCCTCAACGCCAGCGCGTTTTGTGCAAGCATGGTGCTGCAGTATGACGACTTCCTACGCGCCGCACGCGCCTAGAGGGATTATGAATGTTGTAGCGGCAACACTATAGCGGGCGCCGCAAGCGCCTAGAGGGATTATGAATGTTGTAGCGGGAACAGCATAGCGGAGAAAGATAAAGTTGGCCTAAGGCGTTATTCAGACTCCTCAACGCCACTGCGTCTTGTGCGAGCGTGGTGCTGCAGTATGAAGACTTCCTACGCGCCGCACGCGCCTAGAGGGATTATGAATATTGTAGCGGCAACACTATAGCGGAGAGAGATAAAGTTGGTCTAAGGCGATATTCATACTCCTCAACGCCAGCGCGTCTTGTGCGAGCGTGGTGCTGCAGTATGACGACTTCCTACGCGCCGCACGCGCCTAGAGGGATTATGAATGTTGTAGCGGCAACAGCATAGCGGAGAAAGATAAAGTTGGTCTAAGGCGTTATTCATACTCCTCAACGCCAGCGCGTCTTGTGCGAGCGTGGTGCTGCAGTATGACGACTTCCTACGCACCGCAGGCGCGTAGAGGGATTATGAATGTTGTAGCGGCAACACTGTAGCGGAGAGAGATTAAATTGGCTCAAGCGCTATTCATACTCCTCAACGCCAGCGCGTTTTGTGCAAGCGTGGTGCTGCAGTATGACGACTTCCTACGCGCCGCACGCGCCTAGAGGGATTATGAATGTTGTAGCGGCAACACTATAGCGGAGAGAGATAAAGTTGGTCTAAGGCGATATTCATACTCCTCAACGCCAGCGCGTCTTGTGCGAGCGTGGTGCTGCAGTATGACGACTTCCTACGCGCCGCACGCGCTTAGAGGGATTATGAATGTTGTAGCGGCAACAGCATAGCGGAGAAAGATAAAGTTGGCCTAAGGCGCTATTCAGATTCCTCAACGCCACTGCGTCTTGTGCGAGCGTGGTGCTGCAGTATGAAGACTTCCTACGCACCGCACGCGCGTATAGGGATTATGAATATTGTAGCGGCAACACTATAGCGTAGAGAGATGAAGTTGGTCAAAGGCGCCATTCATACTCCTCAACGCCAGCGCGTCACGCGCGTGAGCGCGGGCGTCGCGTTGAAGTATGAATCGCCTGACGCCCCACCCGCTCGACACGCGCGTGACGCCCGCTGCGCTATTTCAACGACGGCCGTAACGATTTTTAATCATTTTCTTTTTGAATTCCTCATCAATGTCATTTCGCCATAAATATTTATTTCCAGTTCTGTCTTCTGCAACTATGATAGTGAACGCATGTAGAGATTTTGTTTGCTCGGCGATGTTAAGGACCACTTTAATCCGTTCCGCGGTAGCGTCACCGCTGGAGCATTCATAGTCTCCGCAAGCGCGGTACACGCATAGAACGCATTCATACTCTAGCACAACACATGGGCGTGATGCGCTGGCGTTGAGGATTTTGAATGGCGCCTAAACTACAATTCAAGCAAATTCTATCTATCGTTTCCCACCATGGAAGCTAATACGGATAATCAAGAGTTAATTATGATGAACTGGAATGAAATTGATGTATGAGTAATTATACAAATGATGGAAACACCGGTACTGACGTTGCCGTCTTGGCTGAGCGGGAATGAGCCGCGGATGTGGCATCAGGCACATTGTTTTTATTGGTCGAACGGGAGGATGGTCTCCTCCACTGCAGTTGGTCGGTACTGCGTCCCCCTCTCATTCACGACAATCGAGAGCGTGGCCCTATGCCTTCAGGCCGGTCGGGAGTGACCCCTCGGTCAAAAATGGGGCCCCTCTTCTTCACGACAACTTAGCTCAAGGCTCCCCCTTTTTTAGGTTGGTCGAGAATGTGACCCATCCTCTCCACAGCAAGTCGGAATGTGAACTTTACCCCGGGTTGAAGGAAATGTGGCTCCTTCACGAAGTATTGCATTTGAACCAGATTAATGTACTGCCCCGTGGTCGTCCTCAGCTATTCAGGATCCAGCGTGCGCTCCCTCGCCACCCCTGCCCCCCCCCCTCCCCAAACACTGTTATCACAAACGTGGATTGAACTCGGGAAACCTGCTCAGCACTGTAGTTCTGAATTGGCCCTGTTTTGGGGCTCGGCGTGTTTGCCGTAGAAAGTTCGGAAGTCATGCATGATTCGAACACCGTTTCTGCGGTTTCTCTGCACTTTGTGTGGTTTGCAGCTGATTGAGAAGTGGGCTGATGTGAATTGCAGCGACCACCGTGGGCGTTCCCAGAAGACGAATTTAAGTTTGAGGCGAGCACTGAGCGTTCAAATCGTGTGTGTATGGGCTGGATGGGGGGAAGCGTTCATGATGAAGGCATCGATTTTGTTGTGTGTTGGAGTCGAGTGAGAGTGTTGATGAGGTGTAGCAGTAGCAGGAGCACTAGCCAGCAGTGCTGCCCATATTGGTTGAATATAATAAGCTATGTGTCATCACCAAGCAGGCTGGCTGGTACGAAGGGGAGGGGAGACGCGAGAGTTGAGGAGGGAGGCTGTGAACGAGAGTGAGAGCGGGAGAATCGGTTGGGAATGAAAAGCACGACATGATGCCGACGGCCCCATCAAGGCCACCCGACCATGCTGCTTACGTCAGTTCGCTGGCTATGTGTCAACGAATCCTGCACGTGCGCCCCGCATTATCACCATCTGTTCCCTTTTTCTGAAAACTGCTACATATACCATTATTGAGGAAGCCACATGAAGAGATTTCAATTATGAATCTGGTGCCCGAACAGTTTGTATTACAGCACTGGTGACAGAGAACAAAAAGAAAAGCGGGATCGTGTCCAATAATGGGGTGGTGAATGGCGCTGCCCTCCGACTTTAGCTCATGAATTGGAGACTTTTGAAATTGAGAAAGGAGATTTCTATAAATTCTGATGTTGGTGTTAACTGTTTCCCCAAAGATTTGGAGTGGGCGCGGATTTTTTCTTCCACCTTCCCTGTTTTCGGAACAAGTTCCAGGGAAGCATTCTTGTTTCGACAAAAAGAATTACTGATTTTCTGAGATTAGGATCCCTTCATAACCATCACCTTATTCTGCTAATATTTGTGTACTCGATTCTTTTGGGAAATTAAATCAATTGTTTTTTTTTTCAATCTGAGATTGATTCATTCGGGAACTCAAATTATTTGATTTCTCGAATATTCAATTTCAAGTGGAAGACAGGTTTTCGAATTTATTCATTCGTTTGAAAAAAAGATGAGAGGCCTTACTACACTTTGTTCATGCATTCGAAATTTTAAGAAATGCCTCATTCGCATCCATTCACTTTTTTGTTATTTTAAGAAGCTTGTATTTTAAAAAAATCATCGGACTTTTTTAAAAGGGATTATCGGAATTATTTATTCCTTCGAAACCTAGCGTCGTATGCCTATGTCTACTACTCATCTATTGTATTATTTATAGTATCGTAAGAATTAATGGCATACATGAAGATTCCAATGCACCCCTTTCTAAATCACGGGTTGCTAGGGTTTCTCAATGAAGAAAGAGCACTTTCATAGTTATTTTACGCGCGCTTCACAAGCTGTCTTTCGCAGTGTTCCTTCCTGTTTTGTCGATGTTTCTCTTTGAGATTTCGCTCTCTACATGCAGTTTCGGTATCGCAGAGAAGCGCAAGGTCTTCCAACTTTCGGGATGAAAGTTTCGAAGCGAAATTTGCTGAAACTACCTTTGTTTTTGAACCAAATTTTAAAACATTTAGAATCTGTCTAGAATTGAATAGTTAGGTTACCAATCATTATCAGGTGTCCAAGTCGCCTAATGTTGTATATGTAAGTAGGTAGGTGTATTAATAGAGCAATTAGCCGCAATTAGTCAGCGAAGACGCGTTTAGCGTAGTGGTGGGAGGCGCCGCCCTCAGTAGATATGGCCGAGTTCTATCTCCGATCAAGGCACTCGTCCCTTCCTGAGGCAGTATGCTATTCTGACTACGAATTCCGGGAATGGGGGCGGCTCTGAGTGATCTTCATGTCAAAATATTCACTGAGTTTTGAAACGGAGCCTCTTCTTCGCAGGCCGGGGAGGAATAGCATATAATCTCTGGGGTCGAAAAATTAGTGCTTACTACATGATAAAAACACGGTTTGGAGGGTCGATTGATTCCAGCGAGTGTCGAGTGCGATTTCGAAGCGTTTTTTTTCCTGTCCTTCTGTCATAACTTTGTTCGAAATGGTACATCTGCGATTTTAAGGAGCTTAATGGAATCAGCGTCGAGAGCTCTTTCTAAGAATGAAATTTGTTTTTTTCTTTGAAAGAGGTATATAGGCAGAATCAGGATTAACACAATCAACAAGAAACTCGCGTAAAACGCGATTTCGCAGCTGAAGTGAGGATCAGTGATTATTTATTTTTACTACATTTTTTCTTCCAAGAGTAAGTCATGTAACTTAATTCCTAAATAATTGTGGTGAGCGCGAAGCGCTCACCTGATTTGGTTTTAAACTGCACGTGCTTAAACCCGCGATACCGAAATCAACGTTTTGAGAAAACTTGGGAAAGTTGGTTTTCTTTTGCACTGGAAAGAGCATAAAAAGTTAGGGTAAATACCCAAAAATGGTTTGGAATATTTTACTAGTTCTCGAGAAAAATTGAATAACCCGCCAAGTTATGATGTTAATCTCCTTTTTTCAGTTGGCGTTCACGATCTTGTTGGTACACTTAAAATCGAGCAAGGAAGCTCATTTCGGACAGGAGGCTGGAAGTGGATGCAGGTTGCTCCTAGTAAAATTTGGAGTTGAAAGCTCAATTTTAGCGGAACCTCAAAATTGAGGTCGCAGATAGGCAAAAACAATTAAACATGTTTATACAAACCAGCCGACGCTCACTTATCCTTAAAAATGAACTTATAAAAATCAACACAGTTACTGATAGGCTTCCAAACAAGATTGTGCCCTGTTCGAGACGGTTTTGGTTTCAAGCTGTACGAATTCGACGAGGCCTTGGAAGTATTTTTCGGACCGCCGTATGGTGTGAGTAGGATTCCAAGAGCGCGCAGGATGCCGTAGAAGGCGTATGGGAACACGGTGAGAGGGGCAGGACGCCGTAGAAAGTGTGCGGGACCCAAGTGGGAGTGCCTGGATGCCGCAGAAAGCGTGTGGGACCCTATGGAGAGTGCGCTGAACGCCGCAGAAAGTGTGTGGGACCCAAGTGGAAGTGCGCAGGACGCCGTAGAAAGTGTGCGGCCCTCAAGTGCGAGTGCGCAGGACGCCGTAGAAAGTGTGCGGGACCCAAGTGGGAGTGCCCGGATGCCGTAGAAAGCGTGTGGGACCCTATGGAGAGTGCGCCGAACGCCGTAGAAAGCGTGCGGGACCCAAGTGGGAGTGCCCGGATGCCGTAGAAAGCGTGCGGGACCCAAGTGGAAGTGCGCAGAACGCCGCAGAAAGTGTGTGGGACCCAAGTGGAAGTGCGCAGGACGCCGTAGAAAGTGTGCGGCCCTCAAGTGCGAGTGCGCAGGACGCCATAGAAAGTGTGCGGAACCCAAGTGGGAGTGCGCAGGACGCCGTAGAAAGTGTGTGGGACCCTATGGAGAGTGCGCCGAACGCCGTAGAAAGCGTGCGGGACCCAAGTGGGAGTGCCCGGATGCCGTAGAAAGCGTGCGGGGCCCAAGTGGAAGTGCGCAGAACGCCGCAGAAAGTGTGTGGGACCCAAGTGGAAGTGCGCAGGACGCCGTAGAAAGTGTGCGGCCTTCAAGTGCGAGTGCGCAGGACGCTGTAGAAAGTGCGGCCCTCAAGTGCGAGTGCGCAGGACGCCGTAGAATGTGTGTGGAACCCTGGTGGAATTGCGCAGGACGCCGTGGGAAGTGTACGTGACCCCAGTAGGTGTATCCAGGACGCTTTGAAAAGTGCATGGGACCCCACGGGGAGTGCGCAGGTCGCTTCTCAAAGGCGCAATCCAACCCCAGGGGTAAAATTTGGTATATCAGTCCGCCCACCATGAATGTTATTTGGGGCGCGGAACACAGTTATGAAGTCTTTCCAAGTTTCCAGTAGATTACGGAAGATAACGACCGGAAGATCATTAACGACCTTGTTGGTTTTTTTTCTTAAAGGGAACCTTTGCTAAAATAAAATGAAATTTGCAACTGTTTTGCTTCGCTATAAAGGGTTATGATTTGGCATTGAAGAAATCGCGAGAGTCTCGTTAAAACAAGTGAAATACTTCTTATGTATGATTTGGCACATTTGGCACAAGGGAACGCCAAAAAGTGAGTGAAATGATGGACCATTGATTTGGTTGTGCACTTGTCTAATAAACAGCAAAAACTGAGAGTAGAATTGAAAAAACAGATCACACCCGTATTTTCTCCTATCAAGCTAATATTTACTGCTTAGCTTTGCAAAGCTGAGAATCTAGTTTTGGCGTTCACCAAATATTCAGGAACGCATAATTTCGAACATTACTGATTTCTTCATGTCTATATCCGCTAGCGGGTAAGTAATTAACCGCATTTGTATGAGAAACATTATTTAATGAATTTGAAAATAATTGCATTCACACGAAGATATGTGGGTGCTCAGTAAGACGGGTGTGATTTGTTTTTTCAGTGCTTCTCTCAATTTTCGCTGTTTATTAGACAAGTGCACAACCAAATCAATGGTCCATCATTTCACTCACTTTTTGGCGTTCCTTTGTGCCAAATGTGCCAAATCATACACAAGAAGTATTTCACTTATTTTAACGCGATATTCGCGATTTCTTCAGTGCCAAATTATAATCCTTTTATAGCGAAGCAAAACAGTTACAAATAGAGCTCTTGATGCTCATTCCAAGCACTTTTTGGATTCCGAAAAAGGCCATTTTGAACAAAGCTTTTTGACAGAATGGCACAAAAATGCGTTTTTTTAACGCAAAAATTATGACCGGTGTTGTAATAGATTAGACGGTTTAAATATTTTTTTCTTCTCGATTTCTTTTTATTTTTTAATTCATTTTTTGTAAGAGACTTATATTGCCTTCTCAGAAGTTTTTAAACAGCTTGCGCGCCACCTTAATTTCTTTGTGAACCTTGCGCGCGCCCTCGTTTTTGCAAAGTTCTTACGCGCCACGCCGAAGGAACTTGCGTACAGCTTTGAAAAATTTCTTCTGTGAATGAAGCTTGTTTGCAGCTAGCTTAACCTAAGAAACAAGTTGAAGAAATCTGCACGCGAGAACGAAGTGGTGCGTGAGTTGTTTGAAAACTACAACCGACAAAGTTCTCTCCGATGGGGCGATGATGGGTTAGGCTCAGCTCCACTCAAGCTCATTTCCCTAATGACAGCCGAGACCTCCAATTGCTATTTAATTCACCCAATCTTGAGTTTTATTAGCTGTCGCTATTGTGTCACACCAGCAACTGGGTGAGGTGCCAGTGGTCATCTCTCCATTGGGTGAAGACATTTTTTTGCTTAATAGGTCAAGAATAAGCTTTATATCCTTGTCTTTGACACTGTTTTATTATTAAATGCCGCCCCATTCTTTAAGAAGTTGTTTCAGCGATGTCTGTTGTTGGGAGTCCGCCGCTTGTTGCAGACAACAGCAGCCCATCTTTCTCTTTTGCGCCGAATGTTCAAATTCATAGCGGGAGAGAAAACGCGAGTTGTTCCTTTGTGTCGGCCGAGATGTCCTTTCGCCGCTTTTCGCATGCTACAGAGTTATCTCATACAATTTCCTATCAGGCGTAGCTGAATTTCCTCTTTGTGTAATTAATAGAATTATTCATGAGTATCCATCCGTCCCTTGAAATGTCTATTCAAACACAGGCGGTTGTCGTAAAGTTTGTTTCTGTCGTCACGTCGACACTGCCACCGCAGCAGCAGCGCCGCCCCGTCCATTGTTATTGACGAATTTCATATGTCGGCCAGAAATATTTTCCTGCCAATAATTACACATTCATAGAATACTGCAGGGGATAGGAGGGGGGAAAGAACGCGAACGCTGAAGAATCGTTCAATTCTGCGACCAAGTGAAACACAGGGAATGATCTGTGCAGACAACTGGCAAAGGTCAATACTTGTGGGGCGAAAAAAGGCCTATTTGCGTCGTCCGCCGCCGTCTCTCGAAGCCATGTGCATTTCATTGCACTTTGGATGCACAACTTCTACGAATCATCGCCACCGCATCGTTTCTATTTCACCCACGACCGCTTCGCTCCTCGTTTTCTTCGCTCCTATCGATCACACTATGTCAGTTCTCGTGTAATTTCTTCTGCACACTCTACACAATTCATAACTTGTTTGGCTGAGTACTTCATAAAATTTGCTAATTTCCCTTGATTCGTTCTCTGAGTTTTCCCTTGTTCCCAGGGTCCGGCATGGTTGTGACCGGACACGGCAGATTAGGTCGGGGGTTGTGAAATTCTTGGCTCCCCCCAAAAAAAAACAAAGATGTGTGATTTTGGGAAGGGGATAGTTGAGATTTTAGGCGAAATTTCTCTTCAAGGAGGATATTTGTAAAATTTTTGGACGTTTTTCGTTATTTTTGTATTGGTTTAGAAAGGAGGGAGGTAGTAGCTCCGTCGAGATCGGTCACAACGCCCCTCTCTGATGGGACTTGCCGTGAACCTTCCCCGAACCTGCCGGGTCGTAGCCCATCATGCTACAACGCGACAGGTTTAAGTCCTTTTTCAGGGTGCGATCGCACTGCGACGCGATCGTGTGTGCGGCGACGCGACCTTCGCATCGCGGTGCAATGCACAGCGATGCGATCGAGGCATCGAGTTGCCGAACTGCGCGATTCCAGCACTTTTCGAAGGAGATTGTTTGTGAGCGTGCTGCGACTTGATCGTGCGACACGACCTTATCGATGTAGGAGGTTTCTATTCAATCGCGTCGCAGTGCGATAGCTCTTTGAAAGAGGCTTAAGGCGTCGACACGCTGGTTCCAGGCAGGTCTGCTGCTCTGCAAATCTGCCACGAAACCTGTTCTTGGAGCCGCGAATACTATAAAGTCCTTAGCATGAGGAATTTTCAATTTGTTTGTTTGTATGTGAGAATCTCTCGAAACAAAGAGTAATGAGCAAATCGGCGAAGGGCCCTTTGAGTGGACAACTCTTCCTCGTCATAGGCAACTGATCCGATGACCTTGCGACGCTCACTCACTTTCTAAGTTTTTATCCTCCATTCTTCCCTATTTTCAATTAGATGGGCCCAAAGCTAACTTTGCTGCAAAAAAACGTGATTTCCACCCATTGTGAACACTCGCCTTCAAAGTTCTTGTTGTGAGATAAGTTAATTTCTTTTTGTTTTTTTAGCGAAAACTCTTTGAAAGTGAGGAGCCTCTGGTACCTGTTAGAATCTCATGCGCTCAGGACATCTATTAGAAGACTGTTTGCGCTTCTTTTGTGCTAATTGACCGTCCAGTTGCCTTTACTTTTTGGACGGTGCCCTTTTCACGGATTATGATATTATGGGTACTTAATATTAAGGTTCCAAACATTACCTTCAGTTGTCCAAGTTTGTTCGAAGTTTGGTAAGCTACCGATGAACCGAAGCAGCAATAAGTTCCCTGTGTAATGAAATCTCGTTGAGTGTTTCAGCATCCCGTTGCATTCATACAGATTTACATACTATTGAAAATTAACAGATCTCTCGCTCCACAATTAAAAAAAAAACAGGTAGGTTTTTCTTTGAAATCGCATTTGAACTTTTGCATCCATTCAGTCAATTGATACCAGGGTCGAGCAGGCCGTTGTGCCAAAATTCGGCAGAGCTACGACCCCCCTATTTACCGAACTTTTGGACAATTTTTTACGACCCCCCCGGAATGAAAAATCGCTCTAGCTTTTTGTGACAAGTTAGTGAAAGTTTCACATTTGTGGTTATAAAAGACAATGTCTCTACTCCTACCTCATTTTCCCTTACACATGCTTTGAAGAAAATTCCCATTTTTTTCCTAAAAATTTTACGACCACCCCCAAATTTTTCTTTTTTCGAAGTTTCCAAATTTTACGACCCTGTTGTGCTTAGTCACAACCCTGCTCAACCCTGATTGATACTTGTTGCGGGCAAGGCTGTCAGCAATGTTTCCCGTTGTATGGTGGCGTCCGTTGTATTGGTGACCAGTGTTGCGAATATCAAGCGTGAAGTTTTCGAGTTTAATAACGAGCAACAGTATCTTCGGTGGATATTGAGATTTCGTAAATTCTGGAATGAATTGTTGAAGTTCAGTTTAATTGATTGCGCTTCAGAGAGGAAAGAGTGATTGATAGCATTATCAGAGCTCTGATATCGGAGTGTTTGTATGACATTTCCAAGACAACAATTATAGCTACAGAAGTTTTTTTTTAAATTTTTATTGATAGTTGGCCAGTGGCTTCCTGCTACTAGGGTAGACCCTAGAATTTATCGAGGTATCTATGCCTTCAAATATTGTTCGAAACTTCGCAATTCCGACGTGAGGTTTGAGGACCACTTTGAAAAACTTCTGTGTATAGTCGGTGTAGAATAGTTTGTCGGCTTGGCGTATTCTGCCGCAGTCTACGCCTCTACGTATTTATGTCCTTGATCAAGTAATGATTCTACGATCATTTGTGCAGACTGTACCTCACTCATGCAGTGTCTTTCTCGTAAAATCCAGGCCTTGAAAATAGTCTCTCCTCGGGCCTATTCACACTGCGTTGCTGCGAGGGGCTCGCGGTTTCGGGACCGGCACTATCCGCCGCTCTAAGAGCAGCCATTGATCGTGAGTAGGGCGTCGTTTATACTTCCGCCGCTGGGCGGCGTTGCGAAATACAATGCTACATTATCGATCGTGCCGCGTCGCTCGGCGGTGCCAGTATAAGCTTCGCCTAGCACTGACAGCCGTCGCGCGCTGCGAGACTAGTGTGAGCTGCTACGCGCGACGGTGTCGCGCCTGTGTCGCCACTAATCTACATTTTTGCGCAATCTGCGAGCTGTTTATCGTCAGCTGGGTAGTGTTTCGCGTCGCCTTTTTTTCAGAGTGGCGTTGCAGCTGAATTCGCTGTCGCGAAGATCATGCGAGAGCGCCGTATGGAGTATCGATGGCCTTGGTATGGTTGAGATTGTGTTATGCGCTCGCCTAGCATTTGGATTCACGAACTTACATAGCTGATTGTTCAGAAATCACTTCCACATATTAGACACTGTGTTTTTCCTAAACACGCGGGCTTCGGGATGTAAATTCGTCCGCTTTCTGGGTTATCACCAACTCTTTCTATAGAATCTGAAAATGTAACTTCTATTTCGGAGTGAAATCTATTGCCGTCGGTCGCGTGCGTTGGCGCACGTATTCTGCTTCTCCTTCTCCCCCGCACTATCTCGTCTCTACCTTCGCTTCGCACCCGCACGCGAAGGAACAAACAAAATTCGCTTTCGAAGTAGACACGTACCTCAACAAACCTTTACATAGTCAAGTCCACCGAAAGTTGCATATCTACTGACGAAGTAGAAGTCGTCCGCTGAAAATATAGTATGCATGTAGTTTATAGAAATCATGGATAGGATGTTCAATCGCTATTCAGTTCTAATTGTAAGGGATGTTTTTTAGAGAAAAATTCCTGTTGTTACCTTTAGTCCGAAGGCGCCCTTAGAGACAAAAGGATTGGACGACATGAAAACGGGTTTAGGGCGAATCGCTCAGTAGTTTCAGGGTTCAGTGGGGGGTGGTGGTGGTAGGCATCAGTTTGTAGAGAACTTACCTTAGAATCTTTTTTTTCCAGTGTGAAAGTCGAGATTTCTATGGGGGGGGGGAAGCGTTGTTCTGTCTATGAGGGTGGGATGGATAGGAAAAGGCTGGTCAGCGCCCGTAACTCGCCTGAAAATAACCTTGTGAGCTTAAACTTCTGCTACAGACAAACTTCGTTATGCAGTGTGATGTTAATTAGACGTCCTTTTTATTTTTTTCAAATATTTTCGCTTTTTGTGAGACGTTCAATTTTTTTACTTGTTTTTCTCTCTTTACACCGTCTTACAGTTTTTTTTTCAATCTTGACACAGAGTTTCAACGTCACCCTTTTCAACTTTCCCAATTTTCGCATCCAAATTGTCCCGCCGGACAGTGACTGCTTGGTGCAGAAACGTAACCAATGTTTTCTCAGCGGCTTACTGTTGTTCATAGAATGTTTCCCCCCGTGGGTTCTGTTTTCGATCGCAATTATCGCTGACATGTCTAGCAATACCCAGCCATCTGCAGAGGTTTTTTGACCACGGAGTAGTGTTTGTTCGTGTATTGATTGCTGGGTGGCCGGCTGAAGTGTATGCGTGTGTGTGGGGGTTCTCGCAAGGTGTGCAGCAGCAGCGCGCATGCGCACCAAAACAACTGCACGGGGGTCACTCAGTCGTCCATCCTCCACTCAACCTCCACCCGCCATTGCCACCACCCCCATCAATTGGATCGGGAACAATCGATTCAACCAGCTACTTTTGTCCGCCAGGTGACATTCGTTCCATTCGCTAACAATACTCGCCTTACTATTCACTTCATTTTTCACGCTTCAATCTTCAGCATGGGAATTTCGCACTATTTTCTTTTTCGGCTCATTGTAGCACGATACTATCAAAAGGATTTTCAACGCCGATAGCTGATTATAATTTGGGATTTCGACAGTATTTCATAGGAATTTTTTTTTCAAATCCTCTGAAGCCTTTGTCGCTAACCTAATTTAAACCTTAACTGTGAAATTTGGTCAGGTCCGTGGCTTGTTTCCTCAAGAAAAAACATTCAAATTCAAACCATGGCTGGCGCGGCGGTTTAAATCTCCCAGCGGCTGGCATGTATTTACCAGCCGCTGGTGAGATTTAAGCCCCGGCGCCAGCCGCGGTTTGAATTTAAATGTTTTTTTCTTGAGGAAACAAGCCACGGACCTAACTATATGTTGTTGGAAACTTATCCTGCTTGACATGAAAGTCATCAGCATTGAATTGTGGACACGATTTGGCTGCCCATTCCAGTGTCCATACCTCTGTGCAGTCATTAGCCAATTGAAGCATGCCCTAAAGACTTCATGCGCTCTGAAAACTATATATCATTAATTTTTTCATGTTTTTGTATAGCTTAGCCTCTTTAGTGAACGTAAATACCGAAATAGACACTGAAAGACATTTATTTGTTAAAAAAAAACAGATTGAATACACTGTAAATGTGGATTTGAAGTGTGGGTCAAAATGGTTTTTTGAAGTTTTTCTGAATTCGGAGACCTGGTCATTGCCACTTTCAGTTTTACTGCACTTGGAGTTCGTACCATAATTATTCTTCATGTTGTTGACGGTCACGTCAATATTCGATGAAAAAAGTGCTAGATGACCGATTCAGAAGTGTTAGATGATCGACCCCACAGCGGTTTTCAAGTGGCCATAACTTTTGAGGGGGGCACTTTCAGAGCCTCAATTTTCGTATGTAGTGCCAGTTAGTCCAAATTGTTCGATTGTACACCAAAATGTGAATGTGATTTCCAGCGCGCTCGATGCCTTCAATCAAAGGCACAGTCCAACTTCAGGGTAATCCTCATCTTTAATGCTTGTTCTAGCCTCGATTCTGGTCATTTTTGTCCACTTTCAAAGCCTATTCCCTCATTAGGCTTCTTTTAGATGCAGTTCCCGTGCTATGCGATGGCATGATGAACACGAGTATCGATCGTAATCGAGTCGACCGTCGAGGCGGTTTCTTACTACCTACCAGGGCTGTGCGTTATAACGTTAACGTGTTAACGCATTAACGGGTTAACGCGGTTTTTTTCTCGAGAAAATAACGATAAACGCTTAACGAAAAAGTTCAGAAATCACGTTAATTTATAGTTCGTTAATTGTTGTACAATTATGGCACCAAGGTACTGCATGAGGTGCGGGTCGGCCAGTCCTGCTCAGACCCCCACTCCAATGCCAATTTTGCTCAGAACCCCCCCCCTCCCAGGATCATGAATAATGCTAACCAGACACCCACTTGGCGCGACGTGATTACGGACCCCGCACACAATCTCACGCCTAGTGGTATTATTGGCTCTAGGCGAGCTGGTAATGCAGTTTTCGTCGTTGCGAAAGGGTCATTCTTCCCAATCTGGGAAGAAGAATTCAAAATAAAAGAAATGGATACACTCGAATTGACAAAATCATTCACGTTTATATACTTTTTTCTATTTCTACTATTGTATCATTTTATTTTGCCTCTTTTTTACTAAAGTATGGTTTCTAAACGGTGCGTAGGATCCAAATACTAATATCTGGTCATTTTTATTCTTTTTTTTTCGAAATCCTTTTTTGTTGAGGCTCACAACGGAGGTGTTTAAAGTGGTAAACGCATCTGCAAAAACGACTACTATCGTTAGTATCTCTAGTGGCTCAATAGTTAAACTGCACAGTATCCCGCCCCGAACTGCAGGTTCCAAGAAGTCACAAGCCTAAAAGGTAGTCTTTTGTGCTTTTTGTACCCTCCAAAAAAGGCATTATTCTTTCGAAAATCCGGAAACGGACCTCATAAGTCTTGAAAAAAGGCTCATAACTTTTTCGAACCTGCAGCTCGGGGCGGGAAACTGCGCATTTTTACTATTGAGCCATAAGAGATTCATTTTCATTAATTTATCTGTGCTTTAGAACATAGACCAGCGCATAATTGCATTGAACATGAGTCTATTTTCTTTTTCTTTGAGATACTAACCATACTAGTCGTTTTCGCGGATGCGTTTACCACTCCAAACACTTCCCATGTCAGTTTTTCACTTTCTTACGTACGAAACGTAATCCATCGTTCATTTGGCTCGTTTTCATAAACTGTTAACGATGTGTGCTACTATTCGCCCAGCTCTTAGAGAAATCATCAATAAATTTACAATAGTAGAAATAGAAAAAGAAATCATCAATAAATTTACAATAGTAGAAATAGAAAAAAGTATATAAACGTGAATGTTTTTTGTCAATTCGAGTGTATCCATTTCTTTTATTTTGAAATCTTATTCCCAGATTGGGAAGAATGACCCTCAAATCCTTCGCAACGACGAAAACTGCATTACCACCTCGCCCAGCGCCAAAAATACCACTAGGCGTGAGATTGTGTGCGGGGTCCGTAATCACGTCGCGCCAAGTGGATGTCTGGTTAGCATTACTCCAGGATCATTTAAACGGTAAGCTACAGAGTTTAGTTTCCTAAAGCTAAGATTCTTTTCCAGGTACCTCATTTAAAGGCACAGGACAACCAAAAAATTAATTTTCAGATTTCATGCTTATCTTGGAGAGAGTCACACACTGATCACAGTGGTATCTCTAAAATCGTCCAAGGTCCCCTTTGAACAGAGTTATGGCTTTTTAAAGGTGCCTAGATTTCGAGGGTGAAAAATTGCTGGACGAGTTGTCTCAGGCCTGTATTTCTCTTCATTCGCAATTGTTGCGCGAGGGCGAGCAAGGATAAGGAGATAGCCAAGCAAAGGACTGAAGAACGACGACTTATAGAAATTCACCCATCCATCGAGCCGCAATGGAGTTCGAAAATCTGTTAGGGGGTCGGGCCTGTGGTTGTGAGCGAAGGGGGTCGGGCCTGTGGTGGTAGCTTATATCTCGCTTATTTGGAGAAATTGAGATCTAGCATTTGGCAAGTGGTATACAGGGTCGGCCTTCTACACAATTACATGAAAATCTCAAAATCCATATCTGAAGGTGTACTGTGCCTTTAAAGCTTTAGTTAGTGCAGTTTTTAAACCCTAGTTTAGATTCGTGAACTTGGATGTTCTTTGTCTTCTTCCTTGATCAGCGCAGCGGTCTTCGGCGTTCATTTGAGACGCTGAAACTCAGCAAAGAGTAAAACGACCACGCTGGACCCAAATATACTACTCCCGTGACTCCTAGTTTTCAAAATTGCCGACTTCCGGCAGAATCACACCCGAGAGGTGTTGGCCCTCATATTGTAGCGGTGCTCGGCCTCAGTCTTAAACGAGGAAATTTTCTGCACAGGGTAAATCGACCAACTCAACTAAAATTTCATTTTTACTGACTCATAGAAATCTTTCGCAGAAATCATTCAGCATTTAGTAGGTAAATTGCTTTAGACACTCCACATTGAGGATTCAAATGCCTTGTCTATCACTTTGGAAACGCCTTTACCATGATTTCGCCCTAAACCTCCTAATTGAAGACCGTCACTCGCATTTCATTTCAAATGGCATTTTAGTCAAATCGCAATGCGTATTTGAATTCCATGTGAAAAACTGATCCGGGCTGTTTTCTTTCACATGCACAACTGTCCATTGGGTCTTCCTTCGAAGGTCAGACATCTCCGGGGCCCTTCATCCCCTCCGGACCTCAGACCCCCTGTGTATTAAGCACCTAACCCTGTATGGCACTGATTGATATGGGAGATCTGATAATTTATTGAGTTTTGACGACGTAATGTTTCTCTTTTTATGGTTTAACGAAATGAAAAATTAACGTGTTAGCGCATTAACGGGTTAACGCGGTTTTTTCCCGAAAATTAACGATTAAAGCTTAACGAAAACCACAATTTTCATTAACGCACACCCCTGCTACCCACAATGGGCGGCGTATGCAGTGTTTATTTAGGAGAAATTACCGGGACAGGGCCGGGTCGGCGCCGAATCGGCACTATCGAGAAAGGCCTTATTGCTGGGCTGTCACGGCATTGTCGTGGAATCTCCGCGGAGATTCGCCTCGACGATCTCTAGAAATAGTTTATTCTGACGACCACGCTGAAGAAGAGCGACACTAGCTGTTCACTGACCGCGCTCCAATGCGGATTGCTGCGCGTCTGTGAAGGTCTGCTCTGCGCAAACTCGTCCGCTCCTCCAGTTTCCCACACCACAAACTTTGCAAGGGGTCCAATTTTTATTACTTCTAAAACCGAGGGAGCTTATACGACAAGGAAGTTAATATTCCACTCAGAGATACATCAGCTCTCGGACATTCGGATTCAGCAGGCCGGGAGCCCGCCAGACAGCAGGCGCGGGCACCCCGACCGCGCCTGCCAGCAGTGATGCCCCGGCCTGCCACTTCCGCGCTATTCACAGCAGGCCGGGGCACTGTCGCAGCGGCAGGCCGGGGGCGCCTTAATAGTGGCAGGCCGGGGCGCATTAAACGTGGCAGGCCCGGGCGCTTCTACAGGAGGCAGATGCGCCTTTATAAAGGAAATTACTCAACTAAACCGTATCACAACAAATCAAAATTAAATCAGAAATTCGTTTATTATACCAAAATAGTAACAAAACATGATAAGACGTCTTCAAATAAAATTTTTCGTTCGGTTCAGCAAAAAAGCCATATAATAGTGGAGACACAAGTTACTAACGTGGTTGACAGAGGTACAACAATGTTTGAGGAGATGAAAAACATAACAAAACATACGGAATAATATTTTTTCTCCCGTTCAGGTGCGAACCAACGTAATAGCAGAGCGACACGTATTCTAACCGGGTCAAAGGATACAAAGATGTTTGAGAAGTTGAAAAAACATAACAAATCATACAAAATACCGATTTCCCTTTGTTTCAGCTGCAAACACACGTAATTGCCAAGCGACACGTATTCTGACCGGGTCAATGGAGACAACAGTGTTTGAGAAGTCGAAAGAAAACAACAAATAAAACAAAATAACATTTTTCTAATCGGTGCAGCTGCGAATCCACGTAACAGCGGAGCGAAAAGTTCCTAGTCGGATCAATTGATACCACGAGGTTCAGAAAGAGGCAGAAAAACAAAACAAATCATACACAAATGGGAATAAATGGTAGCGAAATGGGTAAGTGATGGAAGACAGGATACAAGCATACTCGTGCGCTCTTCGGGTTCAGCATACACGAGAAAATTGGAGAACGAATTTCAAAACAGCTTTTACAGAACAAAGTTTTGGAAAACTCAATTTCCACTAGGACACAGAGTTCTAAAAACCCATAACAATCGAAATCGACACCGAATAGAGCAGCTCAACAAGTGGAAGTGATTGATTTATAATAACAAAAGAGCTAGTAAAAATAAAGGAATAAAGCTAGTAAAATTGCTATAATTGACATCGTAGTGGGCTCAACGACGAGAAAAGAAGATATGCGAACGTTTTTATTTAAGAATGAACAGTATACGTGATTATTGAAACAAGCGAGATCAGAACACAGCGCGCGTCCAAAGTACAAGAAAATGCCAAATTTGAAGGTTTCGTTTAAAACTTGACCTTTCCGTTAAAATTGGGTGCTGAAATCATATTTTGCGTCTCATATTACTTTCTTAAGGCAGAAACTAGGAAGTTTCAGTCAGAGAAAATTGTTCACGATTCTTTGAACAAAAAAAAGCGCCATTAGAGATCACGTCAAGTATAGTGCGGCAAGAGAACCAATTTATTTCTTAGTAACGAAAACTATTAGAAATGATTCAAAAGCACTGAGACATAATGCGTTATTTTTAATAGGAGATCACCTGGTAGATATGTTTTGGCATCGACCCACCCAGCTTGTAGAATACTACAATTTCCTATACTTTGACGAGATTTGTGATAGCGTTTTTTTTCTGCAGAAAAACAGTGGAAGTTTTCCTCCTGATTGAAACTTCTGAATTTCGCTCAGTGGAAAGATTTAACACGCAGAATCTCTATTCAGCTTTGAATTTGAACCAGAGGGTCAAACTTGAAACGAGAAAAAGAAATTTGACTTTCCTGTACGCGTACGTGCGTCGCTCCACTAGTATGACGAAGCTGGCTTTCCTGGTCTTCGGCATCTCCCGGCTGACCATCCGATTGCGCCTCCGCAGTTGCCTCAAGCTCCTGTTCTTCACCGAGATCTGCCTGCGGCGCGGTCTGCGTGGTGGGGTGTGCGTAGCGCTGAAATAGTAGAAATAACTCATAGGAAAAAACAGGGTCTATCGGGGAGCTTCTCCCCAAAGGCTAAATTTCGAAAAATTAATCACCACCCTCCATCTCAAATTTTCACTTTGAAACGAAATTGTCACCACCTCAACACGAAATTTTACATAATGGGTCAGAAAATTTACGATTCCTTTCGTCCCCGGTTGTGTTCTCACTCACGTGCGTACGCGTCGCGGTCCAGTGATTGTCACGCGCGTGACGAACATTGAACCTCCACCGTTCAGAAGAGTTTTTCAGCGCTCTATGCGAGTGAATGGCTATCATTTGTGACTAGAAATAAATGCAGGAATGTTAATAATGCTTCTATCTGATTTATTCAATCTGGTCAATCTATCTGATTTCATGAAAAATCAGGGATGTCGAGTCTCCGCCCATCTTGTCGCGCGCGACGCCCACCCACCGCGACGCAGTACGCACTGGTGAGCTATGTCCGCCTGCCACAAGAAAGGCTCACCATGTAAACCAAACGATGATATGATTTATTCCAACAAGAAATACCTGGTGTCGTATCCTCCATTTCGACTATATCGTGCACGACTTCTCCACGCAGCCTCCTGATATGGTCCAACTCCTCGTTCTTAGCTCGGAGCTCTTCATCCACGTTCCTCAAAAAAAGCCTTAATACGTAGTTTCGAAGCTAAACTGGTTTTCTGAATCTATTGGACGAGAAAATCATGAAATTGATAGAAAGATTATACAGTAGGGTACAGCAAAAGTTGGACAACCACATATCAGCTAGACTGTTATCAAAATCAATACCTACTTCCGTGTTTTTTTTTTCTCCAATTTTGTGAGCTCTCCCTCCAAAATAGCGCCTGACAGCGTCTTCATCAACCAGCGGTGGCCGGTTCACAGGCATAACTAAAAATATGAAAGCAAAAGTGAATTGAAACCAAAGGAAAGTCATTTGCAACCGATGTATGCGAGCTGACTTGAATAAACAGAGAGGCTGAGAATGAAGGGATGAACGGGGCTTCTGATCGAAAACCATTGCTCATCTTGTCACTGTTGAGCTCGAAAAATCGTAAAAGGGGCGTGCCAAAGTGGCTTCCTGTTGTGGGCGCCCCAGGATGACTTCCTCCTATATCTCGCCTAAACGGAGGAATCGAGCTCGCACTTAGCACGTGTTATATCGGGTAGGCCTACATCAAAACTATGTGGAAATCTCAGATTTCGCCCCTGAGCTTCAACTGTGCCTTTAAGGCCCCCGTCATAGTCGGTGGATCTACTGAGTCCCACCGGGTCGATACGCATCGAATTCGTGGAAGACAGGTGCAAAAAATCAACCCACTGAGTCCGACTGCGACCGTCTGACGGCCACCGCAACCCCCCCCCCGATCGATACTGATATTTCTCATGCGTATAAGGGCGGGGCCAATGCACCGACTGAGTCCCACTGAGTCCCACCGAAATCATCCTCACCCCACCCGGTCGATATACGTGTTTTTCACGTGATTTGGGTGCATATTTTCGGCCGACCGCGACCTGCCGAGTCCCTCCGCATCTCGACTCTCGCCGTCTGCGCTCTGCCCCACGTACTGCTGATACGGAAATCAGATTCAGACATGTTGAAAACAAGAAAAATCAGCCACCGAACACGTTCCGATTCACAGCTGAAGTGATAATCGTCACTATCAATTGCGTGTTTCGCAGAGGAGTTGGTTGGCGCTGGGGGCAACCGGGCTCAGTGGGACTCAGCAGGTTTTTTCACCCCGGACTCCTCAGATAATAACACCGGCTGAGCGAGCGGAGAAGTAGGCTCGCCGGCTGAGCGGGCAGGCTTATTTTGGGGGCGGAGCGTCTTACCGGCTGAACGGGCGGGCATGCATTTTACCGGCTGAGGGGCATGGCTTTACCGGCTGAGCGGGCAGAGATAAATCCACGGCTGGGCATGTCACCGGCTGATCGAGCAGACGTAGCATTACCGGCTGAGGGGCATGGCTTTACCGGCTGGGCGGGCAGACACTGAAGCGAACCAGGCTCATGTACGGAGCGGGCGAAATGGACTTCGAGCTGATTCGGGTGTTGGCATTCGAACGGATGGTCATCCACATGATTTGAATCATTGACCCCTCACCCCTTACGGTTGGTTGTGACCGTGGGTACGTGATAGCGGGTCAATTCATAATTTTTGAAGCAAGGTAAGGCTCGCCGCTTTAAAAATGAAACGCAAGCCTCGAACTTGCTGGGGAATAGGGAGAGCCTACTAGGGGCTTCATCTAGTCTTGCAGATCGATATCATTCACGTGGTAAGCATTTAATACCGGCAGAGCGGACCTCCATTTACCGGCTGAGGGGACAGTGAATGCGGGCTGAGGGGGCCACCACTTGCGGGCTGAGCGCTCCACCATTTACCGGCTGAGGGGGCAGTGAATACCGGGACATGCCCGGGTACAATGTTTAGTCAGCCGGTATTGCCTGCCCCCTCAGCCGGAGTTACTGCCTGAGTCATTCGGACTCAGCAGGTTTTTCGACGAAGTCTGACCAGGGCCTAAGGGCTATTCGTCTTCATCATCTCCCTCTACGGCAGAGCGGCCCGCTCGGCCGGAGAGGGAATAATGTTAAACAGCCCACCCCCCCCATTTGGCTTTCGAAAACAAAGTTACTGATATCCAATTGATAAAGGGTAGGGTATAAAAGAAGTGGAGAGCGGTGTGTCTTCATTTTCGCACCGTCCTCCTCCAGGGGTCAGCAGTTGAGGCTCCGCGTGGGCAAGAAGTTAGGAAAACAGCACCACAGGTGCTCGAGATATGCCAAAATTGTAGTGAAAACTCAGAAAAATTTAGAGAGCCGAGGTGGAGGGAGCCGATTGGGGGGGGGTGGGCTGGATAAGAGCGCCCCCGGAGAGGTAAGTATGAATGAAATTTCACCCCACCTGCCCGTCCCGCTTCTGCAGTGAATATGACTGCTCCAGCGTCGACGCCATGGCGGAGCTGGACGGGCGGTGAGAGTTCAAGTGAGGAATGAATGATACCGCCCTGGGAGGTAGAAGTTTTCTGTGAAGCTCTCATGTAAACAGAGACTGATAATGCTATCAGATGTCTGATAACGGAAAATGTTCTTTTTTCATAAATGAATCACTAAGGCCCCCGTCATAGTCGGCCGAAAGCCGGCCGTCCTGGTCCCACTCCGGTCGATAGGTATGAGAAGCACGCAAAACGGAAAGAAATGTAGTGATAAAAATCATCTTCGAATGATAACAATCGCCCTATGATGTGATAAAATCTGCCCTCAACTGATAAAAACAGTTTGGAATAATAAAAGTTCACCTGATACGACATAGGACGACATAGAGAAGGTGGAATTTCATCAGTTGAGGATGATTTTTACTTCATTTCTTCCCGTTCTGCGTGTGTCTCATAGATATCGACCGGGTAGGACTAGGACGGCCGGTTTTCGGCCGACTATGACGGGGGCCTAACGCTGAGAATCCCAACGCCTGGAGTTTTTTTTTAAAATTGAGTCCGGGGTCGCCTTCACAATGCAAGTCGACGTTCGAGTTACGCGGGAGGATGGCTTCACCAAGTAAGCGTGGCTAGAAGTGAGCAGAATGAAGGTTATCCAGCAGTACCGCTACATCGGGTCTTAATTATGACGAGGCCGCGCCAAAATACGAGAGAAAAACAGGAAAAGCCCCCAAAATCCTCAGACAGAGCAAAACGTTTCGAGACGGAGAAGATTCGAGACGATTCCGAAACCACAGTGGCCCCCGGCCTGCTCACTCATGTTCCCGGCTTGCTCCATTCAAATTTGCGGTCGCGATGCATCTGCGCTGCGGCCGAGTTGCTTCAACCTGCACGCTCAATTATCCCGGCCTGTCGATCTCGAGTCTCCGCTGCTTTCCTACGCCCCCGGCCTGCCGTTTCCCACGGAAATTGCCCCGGCCTGCCGATTTCGAATGCCTGAGAGGGCTTTTGTGCGAATATCGGTGGCTAGAAAGTCACGGCGCGTACGAGTTCCAACGTGAGCCATGGAGTCGGCCAATTCTCACACCTTGATTGAAATTTTGTTATTGAGGTTGATCTCTTCGATGTTTTATGTTTCCGAGTTTAATGTTTTCGTCTCCATCGAAGAGTAAGCCGCTTCGTCTCTATCTTAGGGATACCTGTGGGTTTGTAGGACAAAAACCTGGGTTGGAGTCCAAATTGCCCCCGTAAACTTCGGAATCGTTGCGGTAGTATTTCAAGGGATTCTGTTTTTGATGCTTCTAGGAGATTTTCGGGGTTTTTTCTCACCTATGCTTTAGTGATTTCTAAGCCTTCAATTCTCATAGGAATGTCGACAGATTCCCTCATCTTGAACTCAGCTTACAAATTCAGTTTTCAGTTCATTAGATAAGAGGTTTGAATAATTTTCGTAGTTTTTCTGAGTTGGTCTAGATTTCATTTCTTTGTTTTGCTATTATTTTATGTGTGAAGTTCTTATTGTCTGAATTGGTCTTTCGATACTTGATTGTCCTTCTCTGGTCCTGCTTCATTTTTCCGGAAAGAAAATACGGCTTAATTTTTATTTATTTAAATTTTTTTGTTTTTTTTTTCTGGCTGTTTTTGTTCTTGCTGTTTGTTTGGGGTGTTTGTGATTTTCCTTTTAAAATTTTTTCATCCGATAATTTTTGGGGTGCTATGTGGGAAGGGGGGCCATTATGGCGCGATGGACTTGGCCACGCCCATTTTACTGTGCCGCACTAAATTGAGCACCTACCCGGGGTTTCCCTCCCATGCCAAAATCAGGAGAGTCATTGCGGCACGGAAAAATGGACGTGGACAAGTGCGATACTACAGTGCCCCTCCCCCCCTTTCCACATAGCACCAATTTTGGTTTTTCGCTTATTCGCGTCTTCGCTGGAATGCTCTTATTTTTTTCCAGTTTCAGTGCCCTAGATGTGATATGTAACAGCATTTATAGGCTTTCAGTTCCTGTGCGTGCAAGGTGCAGAATGCACTTACTGATAACCCTGTGATGCACGCGTTCCCATGCCGTTTCATTGGCAAGCAATGCCTACAGAATGTTTGAAGCTGTTTTTGCCTGCACGCAATCATACCTGAAAAAATGTCTAATTGTGGTGAGCGCGAAGCGCTCACCAGATTTGGCTTTGATTCGCCATCGCGCAACCCCCTGATCTCTAAAGCCATTGATGGTAGGACTTCGGCGTATTTTGGCTACCGTAATCCGGCAATCGCTCCAGGACCCAGAGCCCGATTTCCCTCCGCCCTTTAGATTGGCTGTTTCTTTCACCACCTTTCGTAATATCGATTAGCTCTTCTAACCCCTCCATCACCACTGGAGCAGGAGGTTTTCGGAGAAGTTCCTCGGAGATTATGAACACCATTCTGAACTGGGCTGGAAGAGTTTTGAGATGAAGAGCTTTTCCATTCCACTATTCCTTGGAGAAGCTTTAATCACATCGCTTTAATCAAGTTTTTTTAAGCTGCAGTCAACACTACAGCGCTCTTCGATTTATTTGAATGTAACTTTTCGATATTTCAGAATGAAATAAGCATAAGCAAGCAATAGGCATTTCCTTGTTTTACCGCAAATGCTTGATTTTCCAAAAATTCGGAGCCGAGGGTTTTCCTTGCCGAATGAATGAAATCAGGCAGTAGGGGCAGAAGAATAAATTAGCAAGGGCATGTGA
This sequence comes from Aplectana chamaeleonis, assembly GCA_029168955.1. Classification (NCBI taxonomy): domain Eukaryota; kingdom Metazoa; phylum Nematoda; class Chromadorea; order Rhabditida; family Cosmocercidae; genus Aplectana; species Aplectana chamaeleonis. Next base: position 88,416 of record JAPDOI010001380.1, on the reverse strand, counting down.
ATCACACCCAAACAGTGTGATTCACAGCGACCCTCCGTAGTTTGAATACTTCTAGTTGATATTGTAGAAATTTTTCCGTGCGCCTTAGGAGAAGAGCAGGCACGGAAAAAAATCCTTTCAAAAATTTCTCCCCGAAAATAGAAATCGTGGGAATTCCCGTTTTGGAGGATCCCATTTATGGCTCCACCCAAGAAAAACTTGTGAAGTAGATCATCGCATAAACTTTTGAAACGAACGATAGCTATGAGCACACAGCGGTTTTTCACACCGCTAAGTTCTCACCAACCCGGGGTTTTCGTTCCCTTGCAAAATCAGGAGAGTCAGGAGGTCTATGAAGTCAATAATGAACACAAAGTAAGATTTTCAGTTTGAGTTCCCCTTTCTAAGCTATCACGCTTAGAGTTCGAGGACATGGCTTGAAAGTTTCAAAAAGTCGCTGCGCTGACAAGTTCTAATGTGATCAACCTCTACATGGATGACCTAGTACGCTCCAGAACGCAATCATACCGGAAACGCTCACAATTGAACAGAATGAAGCTTCGAAACGGTCCCGATGTAGAGGGAAATCGGGCTTTGGGTCCTGAAGCGATTGCCGGATTACGGTAGCCAAAATACGCCGAAGTCCTACCATCAATGGCTTTACCTGATCTCGGTATCAGGGTCCAGAGTAAACGTAGGAAAACCGTTCTTTTTGCATTTAATATACCTTAGAAAGGTGAATAACTGTTCAAAAAATGGTCCGAAATGATTACCTGAGATTCGAGAAAAAAAGTCAAAACCACGTCATTTTGGTCGAAATAATGTTCATCTCCTTTTTTTTTCAGTTGGCGTTCACGATCTTGTTGGAACACTTATCGTTGAGCTAGAGAGCTCATTTTTGGTCAGGGAGCTGGTTTTGTTTGCACCTAGCTCCTGTCAAAATTTGAAGTTGGTAGCTCAATTTTTGTGGAACCTCAAAATTGAGGGTCAGGAAAGACAAAAACACGTAAGCATGATATTATAAACCATCCGACGTTTACTTATTCGTAAAAATGAACTAGTGAAATAAACACCGTTACTGATAGGCTTTTGCTCAGGATTTGACGGGGCAACGCTTCAATCAATACGGCAGGATCTCGGAAGTACTTTTTGGAACGCGGCACCGTGTGACTCAGAAGTGCGCCACAGAACGCCGTAGAAAGTGTGCGGGACCCAAGTGAAAGTACCCAAGTGGGAGTGCGCCGGACGCCGTAGAAAGTGTGCGGGACCCAAATGGGTGCGGGACCCAAGTGAAAGTGCGCAGAACGCCGTAGAAAGTGTGCGGAACCCAAATGGGTTTGCGCAGAACGCCGTAGAAAGTGTGCGGGACCCAAGTGGAAGTGCGCCGGAGGCCGTAGAATGTGTGCGGGACCCAAATGGGTGTGCGCAGAACGCCGTAGAAAGTCTGCGGGACCCAAGTGGGAGTGCGCCGGAGACCGTAGAATGTGTGCGGGACCCAAATGGGTGTGCGCAGAACGCCGTAAAGTGTGCGGGACCCAAGTAGAAAGTGCGCGCCGGACGCCGTAGAAAGTGTGCGGAACCCAAATGGGTGTGCGCATGTGCGCGCAGAACGCCGTAGAAAGTGTGCGGGACCCAAGTGGGAGTGCGCCGGACGCCGTAGAAAGTGTGCGGAACCCAAATGTGTGTGCGCAGAACGCCGGAGAAAGAGTGCGGGACCCATTTGGGAGTGCGCCGGACGCCGTAGAAAGTGTGCGGGACCCAAGTGGGAGTGCGCCGGACGTCGTAGAAAGTGTGCGGGACCCAAATGGGTGTGCGCAGAACGCCGTAAAAAGTGTGCGGGATTCAAGTGGGAGTGCGCCGGACGCCGTAGAAAGTGTGCGGGACCCAAGTGGGAGTGCGCCGGACGCCGTAGAAAGTGTGCGGGACCCAAATGGCTGTGCGCAGAACGCCGTAAAAAGTGTGTGGGACCTAAATGAAAGTGCGCCGGACGCCGTAGAAAGTGTGCGGGACCCACGTGGGAGTGTGCCGCACGCCGTATAAAGTGTGCGGGATTCAAGTGGGAGTGCGCCGGACGCCGTAGAAAGTGTGCGGGACCCAAATGAGAGTGCGCCACGCGCCCGAGAAAGCGTGCGGGACCCAAGTGGGAGTGCGCCGGACGCCGTAGAAAGTGTGCGGGACCCACGTGGGAGTGTGCCGCACGCCGTAGAAAGTGTGCGGGACCCAGAAGAGAGTGCGCCGGACGCCGTAGAAAGTGTGCGGGCACACGTGGGAGTGCGCCGGACGCCGTATAAAGTGTGCGGGTCCCAAATGGGTGTGAGCAGAACGCGGTAGTAATTGTGTGAGACCCAAATGAGAGTGCGCCTGACGCCGTAGAAAGTGTGCGGGACCCAAATGAGAGAGCGTCGGACGCCGTAGAAAGTGTGCGGGACTCAACAGGGAGTGCGCCGGACGCCGTAGAAAGCGTGCGGGACCCAAATGAGAGTGCGCCACAAGCCGTAGAAAGCATGCAGGACCCAAGTTGGAGTGCGCCGGACGCCGTAGAAAGTGTGCGGGACCCACATGGGCGTGCGCAGAACGCCGTAGAAAGCGTGCGGGACCCAAAAGGGAGTGCGCCGGACGCCGTAGAAAGTGTGCGGGACTCAAGTGGGAGTGCGCCGGACGCCGTACAAAGTGTGCGGGACCCAAATGAGAGTGCGCAGAACGCCGTAGAAAGTGTGCGGGACCCAAATGAGAGTGCGCCACACGCCATAGAAAGTGTGCGGGACCCAAATGAGAGTGCGCCGGACGCCGTAGAAAGTGTGCGGGACCCAAATGGGTGTGCGCTGGACGCCGTAGAAAGTGTGCGGGACCCACGTGGGAGTGCGCCGGACGCCGTATAAAGTGTGCGGGACCCAAATGGGGGTGCGCAGAACGCCGTAGTAAGTGTGTGGGACACCCAATAGAGAGGGTCGGACGCCGTAGAAAGTGTGCGGGACCCAAGTGGGAGTGCGCCGGACGCCGTAGAAAGTGTGCGGGACCCAAGTGGGAGTGCGCAGAACGCCGTAGAAAGTGTGCGGGACCCAAGTGGGAGTGCGCCGGACGCCGTAGAAAGTGTGCGGGACCCAAATGAGAGTGCGCCACACGCCGTAGAAAGCGTGCGGGACCCAAATAGAAGCACGCCCATGCGGATCATTTTTTCCGCAGGGTTAGCGTAACCATTCTTGAGCAAAACATGATAACGAACGATAACACACGTTCATAACACGCGGGGTATAAAAGGGCAGAGGAGCGGTATGCATTCATTCACACACCGTTCTCTTCGAGAAGCCGCCGGGAAGTGGCTGAGGAGGTCGAAATTGTGCAAACACGTTTGTTGGCTATTACGATGTGCTCATATGCAAGCTGACACTCAGAAAATTTTTGAAGGAGGGTAATGGTAGCCCTGCGGAAAAATGATCGGCATAAGCGTGCTTGTGACCCAAATGGGCGTACGCAGAACGCCGTAAAAAGTGTTAATGGGACATCGGTGGGAGTGTGCAAGATGTAACCTAATGTGCGCAGGACATTAGTGGGAGTGTGCAGGATGTCATACAAAGTGTGTAGGACATCAGTGGAAGGAGTGCAGGACATTAGTGGGAGTGTGCAGGACGTCATAGAAAGTGTGCACGACATCAGAGAGGTGTGCAGGACATCAGTTGGAGTGCGCAAGGACGTCATAGAAGGGGAGGGCAGGACATCAGTGGGTTTACTTTCATCTAACACCACCAGGCATAAATCATGTTAGAAAGGAAACCTTTAGGGAAAATAAATGAAATTCCTGAAAGTTTAGGTTCCTGGCAAGAGTGAAGATTTGGCATGGCCATTTTTTCGAAGAATTAGATATATACTCAGGTAAAAGGGGAAGGTAAAGAAAAATGAAAAAAAGGTTCTGAAATATTCCTGAGAACGATTTGGCGTAGAATAATTTGTTTTCGGGAAATGAAGTTAAATAGTTGAAAGTATGATTTGGCAGTCGAGTTTGAACCGACCATTGATAAGAGTTGTGCAAAATGAGAGATCGCCTTGTCTGTGCTTATCCGTAGAACATATCAAAAGCGAAATCACGCGTGTTGATTTTACTTCACCCTAATACGTGAAGACCGCCGCATTACAGCTCCCGAAAAAGTTTTGATGCTTCCCATTTCACGCGTGATTTCGCTTTGATATGTTCTACGGATAAGCACACAGACAAGGCGATCTCTCATTTTGCACAACTCTTATCAATGGTCGGTTCAAACTCGACTGCCAAAATCATACTTTCAACTATTTAACTTCATTTCCCGAAAACAAATTATTCTACGCCAAATCGTTCTCAGGAATATTTCAGAACCTTTTTCATTTTCTTTACCTTCCCCTTTTACCTGAGTATATATCTAATTCTTCGAAAAAATGGCCATGCCAAATCTTCACTCTTGCCAGGAACCTAAACTTTCAGGAATCGGGGATACGTTTTTCATCGCTTTTGGAGCTTTATTTTGTTCCTCGGACTTCCTGAATTGTTTGTGATGTTTTAAAGGCATCGTACGCACTTAAAACCACTCACCGTTTTTTGAGTTTGAATCATTGGCTGGGCCGCCTGAGTACGTGTGTAGAGTTTGTCGGGTCACCGACGCATCATTGGGAAGATATGGGAGATCGAATGCCTCGAATTCCACCAAAGGGGCCGGCCTACCGACAGCCATGTGGCATAAAATGAAAAAGAAGCTTCTCAACAAGCTATATCGCGTAAATATCGGAAGTTGATGTATCATTTGTTGATAAGCTACCTTCTTTTCTCATTTGAGGCCACATGGCTGTCGGAAGGCAGGCCTCTTTTGGTGGAATTCGAGGCATTCGATCACCCATATCTTCCCAATAATGCGTCGGTGACCCGACAAACTCTACCCACGATCTCAGGGGGCGCAACCAATGATTCAAACTCAAAAAACGGTGAGTGGTTTTCAGCGCGTACGATGCCTTTAACCTTGTTCTCACTTTTATCACTATCAGATCTACCGATTTGTTGCGTAATATTAGGTTAATTCGGAAGGAAATGATTTTTCTCTTCAAGGTAGCGTAGTTGGCTTTGCTAGTTGTCGTTTATGCTCCCGCCGCCGGCCGTCGCGGAGAAAGTATTTCTGTAAGGAGCCGTTGAGGCCTAGTGCATACTTCCCGCGACGGGCGACGCATATCGTGTTTGGGATAGATATCGACAGAAAGTCGATATGGTTCAAGTGCACAGGTCGCGCGTCGCGGCTGGTATGGATTAGGCCTTATACTTCAGTCGTCGAGCGACGCGACGTAGTGCGAAAATATAATATCGATCGTGCGGCGCCGCGTGATGTAACGTCGGCATGGATCCTAATGATACTTTCCGTTCACTGTTGAAGGTTGGCGCAAACTCGGTGCCATATGCTATAACAGCCTCCAGTGGGGACGCAAAGTCACATTAGCATTCAAGCCAATGTTATATCACAAAAAGACACTGTGGCGTCGCTCGGCGCGGGAGTATCAACAACCCTTAACATTAATCACGCCGCGCGGTGCGATCGATATTATAGGGTTGCGCTTCGCCTCGGCGCGGAAGTATAAACGACGCCTTAGAAAAATTCAATTTCATCGATTGAGGGGAGGGAACTGATAAATTCTCTCTCGAAAGAACTGTAACATGCTGCTAAAAAGTTCGTCATATTTTTGCCATCGACGACGATCTCGATTCCTGGGTCAAGCGCTTTTTCAACACCCGGCAGAGCATTTCATGGCTGAATGTCACCTAAATTACAGTAAAAAAGTGAAAACAGTTAGAGGACGGAGGATGACCATTTTGTTGGCTTAATTGTTGCTTTAATAAATCAATCTTGTATTCAAAACTAAGAGAACTGATTTTTGCACCAAAAGTTGAAGGAAGAGTGCTTTCGCTTTGTTTGAAACTGCTCAGTGAAAATCAAAAACGTTGGCGATGGTTATAGGTTGTTCGAAAGAGTTTTTCGCTCTGCATTGCTATTTTAATTTTAGGTCAGATTTTTTTTTTTTGATTTTCGAGATACTAAAGCGTTCGCGTATTTGACGCTCCACTTTATCTATCCGAAAATCGCGATCTCTAATTTTAAAAAAAAGTGCGAGGGTTTGTGTTTAGGTTGATATGTTTCAACTTGAAGGTATTCACCATCGGTCACATTAGGAAAGTAGGGTGATTGCTTTTCCTACTTGCTCCGTAATTATGATTTCTTGTCAGCATTGATGTCGTTGAATTCATATCAATGTAAAGGGCAGGTGGGCAGATTGTACAGTGACTTCAGTCAGTTGTTGATTTCTTGGGTGGTTTGAGATCATATAATAGCTATCAAAAGTTGTTATATTTATAGGGAATTGGACCAGAGGAAGACAAAATATCATATTTTTTTCTGGAATTAGTAAATCTGCGGAAAATATATAGTCATCTACTAATTTCACGTAGTGTTACATCGAGATAGAGAGAGAGTACGGCTCATTTAGGGGCTGTTGTTATTTTCGGTGCGCCGTTTTCTTGCAATTTCCTTTTTCCTCTGTTCTTTCTTATATTACTAGTCTATTCAGTTTCATGGCCAGTATCCTTCCGACCTCGCATGAACATACATATTTGGTATTCAGTTTTTGTTATCAAATTGGACTCTGACCGGCGTTTTGAGCCACTTCCATGTTTTGTTGTATTGATTTTGGTTTGTTATCAATTCTGTTGATAGGTGAAGATTTCGCATGTTTACGCTGCGCCGTGAAAGCTCCGCAACCTGCACTCTACACTTATTTCCCACTGGTGTAACCTTAACGACTTGTTTCAGATGGTAAATTACTGAGGGTCGCCTAAATAGGATAAATTAGAAGAAGAAATGGATGAAGGCGACGAGTATGTTCCACAGATGTCGCAGCTCGGCGACTATGGCGGAATGGGTAGTATGGGAATGTCGCAAGGTTTGTCCTTATGTTATACACTTAGTCCTTTCTAGAAGATCATCTATGTTGCGATTTTGTGGAGTTACGAGTTCCGTACCTTATTACGGATTCTAGGCCAACCACTCTCCGTTCCCGGCTATCCCTCAATGAGCGGAGGTTTGACCCCGATGAATAATCCATACGAGCAGCAGATGATGATGATGGGTCAGCCTTCGCAACCTGTACAAAAACCTGCACCAGCATCAAAAAGCCGGTCTAAAAGAAGGTATGGTTTTATGACCATTTTCTGCTTTTCATGGTGTCGACAAAATACATTCGCGACTACCAAAACCAATGGCGGCTATTTTCGAAACAGGGTATAGCTTGATTTTGTCGTAAATGGCATTTTAGGTGGACTGTAAACATTTCAGACCCATGATGGGGAGTTTTGAGACCTAGTTTATGGGCTGAAGTAAATAATCGTTGAAAAACCATTCCTAAGCGGGGCGTTGCTTAAATTTTCGAAATATGGGCTACCCCACCATCATTTTTGCTAAAATCCAAAATTTTTGCGATCCCCCGATGTTCAGTTCCTAGGCAGTTTATATTTGAATTTTAAAACTCTCAGACGCCGAAGATCCGTTTAGTCGTCCGGCTCGAGCGCCTAAAACCTGAGCGATGCTACGATCAGGGATGAGCGGAATAAAAATTTGAAAATTCGGAAATCGGTTTTCGGGTTTCGCGACAGAATTTTTCTCCGGTTTCTAAAATCGGGTGCGAAACGCCAGGAAATGAGCGGAAATGCGGTTTTCGGAACGCGAAACGCGGAAAATTCAGAAATCATCTTATGTTTTTTTTCTGTCCCAGATGGCCCGATAGTTTCGCAATCTGCAGCACTTAGCGGTTTTCGGAATGCGGAACTTCGCTAATCCCTGGTTGCGATCCTCCCATTTGGTGACCGAAAATATCGAGAATTTTAGGGATATTTTCACAAATTCTTCATTTTTGGTCCGAAGTTTTTGCGGCTCTGTAAGGCTTATCGAGAATATTCTCACGATCCTCTCCCAATTTTTTAAAAACTTTTTGAGCTAATTTCTTTGGCTTCCTTGCCACCCTTTGAGAAATCACTCAATCCCGTAAGACCTTGAATAACTGTGAAAAACAACTGAAAATTTGTGCGACCACTCAGGCGGTCCATGTCAGCTACCTCCAGATAAACAAAACTATTGGCTGATTTATACAATTTAGTGGTAAAAATCAGCCCAATTTTTCGGTGCCACTGAGTACCAATCGTGATGGCCTGCGGCCCCTTCCCCGCCCACCAAAGCTGCGATCGCCTTCTCTGATTATAAGAGCTCGAGCCTTACCCTGTCACCACTGCCGCCATTGTGCGATTTTTTTGTATCGTTGATTATTCGCTTCTATCCTCTTTCATCCAAAATGGCCGAATAATATTATGAAGGGAGCTAAAATCTCTGGTTTACGAATAAATGGTGACGGAGGGTAGGTTCAAGTTGTGCGTCCGAAGGTCGTCCTATTATTTTAAGTGTTGAATAGTTTTAGTTGGTACATATTAAAATTTAATGGTGATTAATCACAGCATAATGGAATTGTGACTTATTCAGTCGCGGAAGTTTTTTGTCGGTACTGTACTATCGATTAATAGACTTGGTTCAGCTGTTAGATGAAAGTTTTTAGCAAGAGATGGATCCCATGCAAAGCATGGCGGCGATGTCAAACAACCCCATGATGAGACCATCGATGCAACAAATGGGAGGCATGTATCCACCACCACAGGTTGACATTCTGAATTTGAAGTCGTGCTCTCCATCTTTGCCTTTTTGAATAGATTATTAAGTGTCTGCAGTGCGTGCATAGATAGTTTCACTCTTTAAAACTTCAAACGAAGTACCTGCCCTCTCATTGTCGTTCGTTCGCAGAGCTAAGTTTTGAATCAATTTAGAGCGGACAAATGGGCATGTATGGTGGAGCAGGTCCTCCGCAACAGTCTCCACACTTTCCCGCCCAAGGCGCTCCACCCGGCTATCGACCACAATACGCCTCACCCTGGATATCCTGGAATGCAACAACCGATTTATCCATCACAGCAAACGCAACAACAACGACCAAACGCGTATCCCGCACCGCAACCAACGAGTGCTGCCCACTACGGATATGCGGCACCTTCTCAACAGAGCAGTTATCCACCTCAGCAATATCCTCTACCACAAATGCGACCGCAGTATCCTCAAGGCCAGCAACCGGTACGTGCCCTTCTTTTTCATTGTTGTCTCACTCCGCTTTCTGGGTTTCCAATTAATTCATAAAAAGCGCAGAAGGAGTTATCGAAAGAGCTCGGAAGAGGGAATCATTTCCTAGCTTATTTTTCTTAGCTTTTCTTCCATTAACATGCATTACAACTGTTTTTGTCAGATCGCGTTTCGATTGAGATCAAATAATACCTTCGTGTGTCATATGTAAGATGTAAGCCTCCAATCGTTCGTTACATATCGGAGCACCCTTCTATTACAATGTGTCAGTTCAAGTCCGCTTCTGCATCGCCATAAAATGCTGCCAGTAATCTTAAATACATAGTTGCACAGTCTGTTCCCTTATCAGAATCGGATTGTGGGCTCTTTCCTCTTCCTGAGTATTGATATCAGCATATATATACACAATGAATTGGCGGTAAAGAGGAAGATGTCCTCTTGGTGATGTAGTCAGTACAACCGGAGTTCCGCTGTTTTTCGTGATCAACTTCATTGGTTTGTCAATACAGCATCGTGGGTAACCTGCTTCCAGTTCACAAATTTTCGGCTATTTTTCCGCTTCCGGCTTTTTGAAGGAAATACGGGGGAAAGGTTTTGACAGCGAGTTGGTGACGAAGCACGAGAGAGTTTTAATTTTTACGTTTTTCTTTTCTCGTTTTCTGCCCTCCTGTCCATTTTGACGTATCCGTTTTCCGTTTCCGGATAAAAGTTTTCCCGTTTAGCTCGTCAGTTTCCTAAAAAAATCTTTTTTGCACTTCTCTGATCTTGGGGGCGTCACAAAGATTTTCGATTAAAAAATTGAAGTTTTAGTTTTTTTTTGTGTAAGAGATTCCCTAAGATAAATAAGGGAGACCGAAACTTGTGGTAACCACAGAGCGTTTGAAGGATATACCACTACATCATAAAAGTTCCTCTCTTTTTTCGACAGTCCGGTTTTTTATAACAGTGTTAGAAGAACCCCACCAAGCATTGATTATCGCTTGTGACAACAATATGCAAAGTTTCAGTTGCCGATGCAAAATCAGTACTGGGAACCACAACAACATCCATACTATCAGCAGCAGCAACAACAGCAACCACAACAGCAGCCACCACAAAGTGCTCCTAGCATGCATCCCGCGCAACCTGATCACCAGTGGAGTCAGCAGCCGTCTCAGGTTGTGTTTATGTTCCGTACAGTCAGCAGATCACAAAAGGTGGTAGCTAAGATTCTGAAAGGAGTGGAGTGGAGTGGGAAACATTCATGGGTCGTAAGCTGTTCTGCTTCCGAATGTCAGGTATGGGAACGTCTCCTATAGGTCCTCAAGTCAAATTGTTCAATGACGTTCAAGGCCGGGTCTCCTCATCCCCTGCCGGAAAAGAATCGTGTATGGTCCCTGTGATTCAAAGATATGTATTTGATGAAACCCAATGCGTTTTGAGACTTTTGTTGTAGCTTCAATAAGTTGAGGTTGGAGGCATTCGTTAGGAGCTGTGTACTTCGCTGTGCCATTTGTTACAGTGTCAGGCAGTCCGTTGTTCTGAACAACGACGAAGTTACGGCCCACTCCTTTGGCGACCGAAAATTCTGACACACATTGAAACATTTCGCGTTACTCTAAGCGATTTTTTCTCCACACCGAGACTAAATTTGGAAAAAAAACTTTTTTCCTTTACCCTGTTGACTAGTCCTGAAGAGATTTCCATTTTTTACAGCAAAGAAATTCTCGACGAATTTCCAGCCCCCCCCCCAACCCCTTACTAAAAACAATTGCAAGTTTTAGCTTCGTGATTTCACGTCTTTCCCGTAGTCTCGCGGGACAGCGGCCGCGTGACCCTGGTTACTGAGCGGTTTTGCTACGCGCCTCTTACCGTGACATGGGAACCTTTGTTTATAGATGTGGTGGTGAAAGGCATGGATAGTGGGCGCTAGTTACCAGCGAAATTCGATGTGCTGAGTCCTATAAGTGCCACGGACCGTATACAGTCGGTGTCAAACCGAAATCCCCATGCTTCCATCCCGTGCGTGTGCAGGTTGGGGAGATAATTATGTAGAGAGCGGAGGACAGATAGGCATCGAGCGAGCGATGAAATATGGTAATTTTGCTCTGACACAGGGTGTGTGCAAATACAAGTTTATATGGCTGGCATAGGATTGTTTACGGGAAAGTCATATCTCATGTTTTACCTGATTGATCGGATTCCAATTACTTTTGAGATGCCGTCGTCAACGTTTTGCTGAACCGTGATTCAAACATTCTGAAGAGAAGGCGCTCATTAGAAATACTATCTTCTTCAGCAAATCTACCACCTTGAGATGGAAATGCGTGGAATGCAGCAGAGAATGCAACATTTGTATCAACAACAGCGAGCTCCTATGATAGATCAGGAACTTCAACAGGTTCGTTTTTTAAACAGTTTTTAGCCACGTTTCATTGAACTTGCGTGGGATCTGTCCCTTTCTAAGAAGTTCGCGGATTTCTTCAATCTTCAGCTCTGTATCGTTTTAGGTGCAGATGCGGTTGCAGTATTTACAAGCCGAGCACCATCGACTACAGATGAGTGCTCAGAGTGGCCAACCAATTCCGTCCTCACAGCCACAACAGCAACTGCCACCACAGCAGCAGCAACAAGCGCAAACCGGTCAACCGCCGCAGGGTATTCCTCCTATGTCAAATAGCAATCAAGGAATGCCCATTAATCAGCAGGTATGTTGAGTTAGCGGAGATTGAAAGCTGCTTATAGATTGTGGTAGAGAAATCTTCATTTTCTTTTAGATGCCAACTCCTGGAATGGGTCTACCAAGTGGATCTAGTACTGGACCACCCAGTCAGCAAGTGGTTATCCAACAGAGCCCATCTGCAACCCCTACTACTCCGGTGCAAGTTACGCAGAGTGGTAGTCAGGTTCAGGTATGCGCATTTTCCTTCTATTCCTTCTCATTTGTTCGTTATTGTTTTCAAACAGACCGCATAAAAACAATCTTTCTCCACTATTCGGCAGTGCCCGTTATATTCGATGTTTGGAAATCCGTTCTTTTGCACTATTTTGCCCTTAGTATTAGTATACAATCGCTATTGAGCGCAGACAGCTGTGTAAGAAATGTATGACTATGTGCCCATTATACATTGGATCCGACTCACTCATTTTCGGATATCCATACGAATGAACCGAAAATTTCATGATTCAAAATCCGATTCACCGAAAAAACGTCAAAATCCGAGTGATCCAAAATCCGAATCACCGAAAAAGCGTCAAAATCCGAGTGATCCAAAATCCGATTCACCGAAAAAACGTTAAAATCCGAGTGATCTTGAATCCGATTCACCAAAAAAACGCCAAAATCCAATTGATTCAAAATCTGAATCACCGAAATGTGCCATGAGTCGGATAATGATTCGGATTCCGAGTATCCGGAATATGTCACGATTCGGATCGGATGATGAGTCGGATATAAGTAGATTTGGCATGTTCTGTTACTCAAAAAACCGTTTTTGATGTCTCATTTCATTCTACTGCAGTTATGCAGGTGCGTAATTGCACTGCAAACATTTAATTGGCGCGCATTAGGAACTTTGCGCATTTAGATTTCGCACAAGATTGGCATTGAAACTCTTCGTTTGATTTGTCTGTGCGAGTATTGGGCCTGTCAGAGTGGGATTGCTGAAAAACTCGCGGCGTCGTTTCCCAGAGCGAGAGAAAGTGGGCGTGACCACGACTTTTCGCCAAATCGTATTTCTGTCCCTGCGTTTCTTACCTCTTCGCCGCTGTTAGTTCGATTGAAACAGTGAAATAGACGAAATAAGCGTTTCTATAGAGGGTTGATGGGAAGATAGTAACAAGGGAACACCAACAAATACGAAGAAACTACGGTGGTACGGCAGCGACAGCGACAAAAATGGTCGAAACCACTAGGTCGGGATCATACTTACCGCGACCAGCGACAGCGACAGTGCACATCAGGGGTGGGCGTTAGTTAAAAATATTTTTTCCGTTAAGCGTTAATCGTTAATTTTCGAGAAAAAACCGCGTTAACCCGTTAATGCGTTAACACGTTAATTTTGCCTTCCGTTAAAAATTTTCAGAATAATACTTGACCACAAGGAAAACCTAAAAATCACCGGAGGTCCCAGATAAAATAAAACGGGCCTTCTAATGACGTCGGCAGGACGTCGTGGAAAGCACGCAGGGCTTCAAAAGCCGGAGGCACAGCCTCGTGGGAAGTCGGTAGAGCTCCAGATGATGTCGCCAAGACGCCGTGAAAAGTGTTTGGGGCTCCATGTGACCTCATCATGGCGTCGTGGAACGTGGGTGAGCACTAGGATGGCGTCAGCAGGACGTTGGGCAAAATGGGCGTGTGTCGCGTTCTAGAAAGTCAGTAGCGCTTTATGTGCAATACCCACCCTCGAAATCGGCAAATCAGTAAGAAAAACGCGTTTTCGCGTTTTTTGTGCCCCTTTGATATATCTGTCAGATCTGGGTTTTCGGGGGTGAGAAGGACATTGCTAGAATCGTCTCATCAAAATCTACAGGATTGTGTCAAAATTTCATTGATTTCTTGAACTGTACCTTAAAGGCACAGGACACCCAAGAAATTAATTTTCAGATTTAACGCTTATCTAGGAGAAAGTCACACCCTGATCACAGTGGTATCTCTGAAATCGTTCAAAACCTTCTTTGAACAGAGTTATGGCTCTTCAAAAATGCCTATATTTTGAGGGTGAAAAAGTGGTGGACGAGTTGTCTCATGCCTGTCTTTCCCTTTTAATCGCATTCGTTGAGTGAGAGAAAGCCAGGATAAGGAGACAGCTCGGTAATGGACTGAAGAACGGCGACTTGTAGGAATTCGTCCATCCATCGAGCCGCTGTCGAGTTCAAAAATCTGTTAGGGAGTCGGGCCTGTGGTGGTGAGCGAAGGGGATCGGGCCTGTGGTGGTGGCCTATATCTCGCTTATTTGGAATGGTTGAGATCTCGCATTTGGCACGCGTTATACAGGAGGGGTCTACTACACAATTACATAAAAATCTCAAAATTCATATCAAAAATCTCAAAATTCATATCTGTACTGTGCATTTAGTTATAGGCATGTAGCTTGAAAAAAAAAAGAAAGTGCCGGCCGATCGTCCTGACGAGGGAAAATGTGTAATGGAAAGAACATTATACCTATAATAAAGGTACAATTTAAGGTATCAATGAAATCCCAACACCATCTTGTAGATGTTGATGAAACGATTCCAGCAATATCTTTCCTATTTTTAAAACCCTTAATTTCACAGAGTTAATCGGAAGGGCGCAAAAAGAACGCGCTTTTTGCGAAGTTCCAGGGTGGGTATCGTAGAGCGTGCGACGCGTGGTGGAAACTGAGTAGCGCTTCATGTGGAGTGTGCGTCGTGTAGTGCACTCCATACAGAGCGTGCGCCGCTTGTTAGACCGTGAGTGGCCTTCAATCCCCGCTTCCAACCTCATTTGATAGCCTACTCAACCGTAGAGAGGTGGATCAGATCACACATTTCCTTTTTGAAAAACAAGTTCGAATTCTTTGATATTGAGAAGAAATAGCTAAAACAGACAAACAATGGAATGGGAAACATTGAGGTCAGCGATATATTTCACAGCAAGCGAAAATTGACCGCGCCGCAAGCCGACGCGACGTTCACGGCCCCAGTTTTTTAATCTGCCATTGAAGCAGATGAATCAGAGCCATAATTCCACTGCAATTAACGAACTCAATTTAACGCGAATTTAGCACTTTTTCGTTAACCGTTAATCGCTAATTTTTTAAAATAAACCGCGTTACCCTATTAATGCGTTAACATGTTAACGTTATAACGCACAGCCCTGGTGCACATCATGCATATCGATCTTCGGTCGATATGGATGGGAAACATCGCGTCGCGTCGCTCGTCGCTGGAACCATGATTCCTGCCTTAGCATCGCGTGATGTTGCTGCCGTCGCTGCCAGCTCGCTTACTCATCTCGCGCGCTTTGAATACTCGGCGGTCGCCCCCATCGCGCGGCACAGTTTGTGCCTCGTAGCACCCCCTATAACTCACGCCGTCTCCGCGACAGCGAGTTTCTCTGCGTTGCCACTTTAAAAGGCCATTAGGCAAATGGTATACTGTCGCGTCGCTTTGCACAGCGACACCGACATTGGCAACGACAGGCATCGACACATTTGCAGTATGTCAGCCCTCCGCGACACGTCGCTGCGACGGACACAGTACGATCGGCACATAAACCATGTGTATTGATTGAACGGGCAATCCTATTCGAAGAGGATTAGACAGGAACTCACGGGTATTTAGGAATTCGGCGCTATCGCAGCGGAGGGGGGCAATATGGCGCGATGCATTTGGCCACGCCCATTTTACTATGCCGCACTGAATTTGAGCACCTACGCGGGGTTTCAATTCCCTGCTAAAAACAGGAGAGTGGTCACGGCACGAAAAAACGGCGTAGCTAATTGCGGTACCACGCTGCCCCCCCCCCACTGCGATAGCGCTTATGAATTCAATCTGGAGAAATGACACTCATCATGCTCATTTATACTAATGCTTCAACATTACATTCACTTTAAAGGTATTGTAAAGAATGAATCTTAAAAAATTGGTTTGCAAATACTTCGAGATAAAGATGATTATGAATGAATTGTTTTATCATGGTACAGTAGAGAAACGTTTTTTTTCTTGAATATTTTCCCCGGGCTATCGATTTTCGATATTTTAGCATTTTACCTACATCTATCCGACCGAATATCCAACTCGGATATTCGGATTCCGACTCACCGAAAAACTTCAAAATCCGAGTGATCCAAATTCCGAATCACCGAAAAAAGGTAATTTTCGGATTGATCCGAAATCCGACTATCCGTTTAGCCTCCGAATCCGAATGACTCGGATTATCCGATGTTGCTATTTTGAATCTATCCGTTTGAGTCGGATATCCGCGACCTTTGATTTTTGAGTTATCCGAAATCCGAGTATCGGAATTTTTTTGATTCGGATTCAATGTATAGTGCCCATCAGGGGTGTGCGGTATTTTTTTTTTGTAAAGTTTTTACCGAAACTTACCACCGATAAAGTTTTCCTGTAAATACGGCAAATTCGGGGTATAGTATCTTCTTATTGTGAACTAAAACTAGCTGAAGAAAAGTAGATTTTATTCCGGGGTGAGATCTATGTGCCTCCGTGCCTAAATTCAGAAGCCGTTTTTTTGCGAATCCTGCCTTCAATACCGGATAGAGAAAAGGCTCTTCGTACCACTTGTGTACTATACATTGGATCCGAGGCGAAAATTTTCGGATAATCGGATTTCGGGCTGATCCGGATTCGGCCTTTTTCGGTGATTCGGATTTAGGTTCGATTCGGGTTTGGCCTTTTTTCGTTGATTCGGATATCGGTTCGATTCGGATTTGGCCTTTTTTCGGTGATTCGGATTTCGGTTCGATTAGGATTTGCCTTTTTTTCGATGATTTCGATCCGAATACTCGATTCGGATTATGAGCCGGATACAACAGAGAAAAAAACTACATATTGGAGAAGGATCATCCCACAGTAGTGCAACATACGGTATAGAATGAGGACTCCTTTTTCCGCGCCCCTACAGACCCATTATGCCCTCACACATACTTTAGAGCTTCGCCCGCCTGGAGTTTTAAGCTACCCGAAATCGCGGAAGATTTTGTAAAAAAAACATGGTGAATATCATTACAATTGAGCGATACGTCGCAGTGAAGACGAATAATCGCGAATGAAGTCGCAATAAGTTTGCAGGTAAACTGCAGTTTAACGCGTGCTTTTCATTCGACGATTTTTGAGCAGGAAACCAGAAATAGCCAAAATTAAACATACACACACCACCGTATGAGCCACAAAATACCCTTTGTGTAGTGTAAAAAAATCCGGAAAAAAACTCACGATTAAAGACTCACGATTCTTTAATCGTGTATGATTAAAGAAAAAGATTGAAAGCTTCCGAAAAAGTCCTCTGGAAGACTTTTTCAGGAACCACCCAACTTTTTCTTTATTTGTACACTATTCCCAAGTTCTCTGTCAGCTCGCGTTGAATTGCAGTTCTGCGCGAACTTAACGCGAGATAGCATGCGATGACGCGTATTCACTGCACTTTTGCTGAAGAGTACGCAGGATATTGTGGGATGTGTGCAGGACCCGAGCGGGAGTGTACAGGATGTAGTCAGGACCCCAGTAGCAGTGTGGAGAGTGAGTGTGGGCCCCTGATAGAGAGTTCAGAATGTATGCGAGACCCCACTTTGGGTGTGAAGGGCGTAACGTAATATGTGCTAGCCCACGGTGCGAGTGCGCAGGACGGCATGGATTATGTACAGGACCCTAGTAAGAGTATATCGGACATTATGGGGAGAAAGTTGGGCATCAAGAACTTGGAGAAAATCATCAAAGCTGTATGCCACGTCTTGGGAGAGAAAACAGGACCCTAGGTGTATTTTTGTGTTTCGAGGGAAGTAAGCAGTATCTCCTGTCTCTTCTCCGCCCGCTCTCGGTCGATACGTATGGAAGACATAAACGAGGAAGGTTGGAAAAACACCCGGTGTGGCCGACGCTGTGGTTAGGTATGAAATATGTACAATACCCACACTAATTTACTCCAAAAAGCCGCAAAAGTCGCAAACTCGCGACTTCTGCGACTATTCGTCATAACACGGCTAAGAGTGGCCCGTTCAGGGGGCTAGGGGCATACCCAGAATCAGCATCGAGAGCTCTTTATTCTGAGCACACACATTCCTTTACCTGCAAGCAAGGCATATAGGGTTGACAGAAAAATCGAGTGAACGAAAACACCAGCGACGTCCCGTACTCAGCTCAAACGGGACCAATCGACGTGGGACTTGGCCCACAACTTTATTTTCTGATCCTCTTTTAAATAAGCACTGCGGCAGCCCAATCCGGGAAAGTCGATTTTTCAATCACTTTACATGTGCCAAGTCCAATCTCCCATCGAAGGAAATCGTGTTAAGAAATGTTTTGGCTCACAATAAAGAGCTCTCGATGCTGATTCCAAATATGCCCCGTGCTCCCCGAACGCGTCTATTTGAGCCGTGTTATGACGAAAAGTCGCGATTTTGCGACATTTGCGACTTTTTTTGAGTAAATTAGTGCGGTTATTGTACATTTTTTATACCTATCCACAGCGTCGGCGACACCGGGTGTTTTTCCAACCTTCCTCGTTTATGTCTTTCCTATTGACCGGGCTGGCCACGGCAGGTCACGGCTTTTTTCCACAGTCTAGGACAGTGGCCTTATATGCATGAGAAATATGAGCGTACCGTTTATTGCCTTTATAAAAACGTAAACATTTTTTTGCTCTACTTGATAATAAAAAAAAACATGGTGTCGGTGAGACATTATAGCGTTGCGTGCAGTACTAGAATGAGGTCCCTTCACAATCCCACTTAGGTTATACACACTCCCACTGGGGTCCTGTACACAATCTGGACGCTCTCACTAGGGTAATGCACACATTTCAAGACGTCCTGTATACTTCCAATAGGAGTTTTCTCAGTCATTTCAAACTGTTGGAGTCTCAATTTTTCGGACTCTCGTAAAGAAAACACTTTGAAACAAACATGAGTCTTTGTGACAGATCAATTCTCACACCCAATAAGGTCTTGTGCGCATCCTGCTTTCTCCCACTGGGGTCCTGCACACATTCCATGATGTCCTGCTAAGTGGGACCCTACACAGCCCCAATTGGGTCCTGCACATTACATGACGTTCAGCTTACTCCCACTGATGTCCTGCACTTCCTGCGCACTCCCACTTTGTTTCTGCATACTGTCTACGGCGTCCTGCACGTTCTCTAAAGGCAGGGTTCTCGATTAAATCGGTTGTTGTACTATCCCCATGGAATGGTAGAGCTGGCCAACACAAATGTGAATATAAGTAAAAAATTGGAGGAAGAACATTCAGTAACTAGTTATTGCTTGATGTCCTCCCGCCCCCAATTATCGAGATTTGTGTAAATGCCGGTTTTGTCAACTTTTATTTTGCTTCTAAAGTGATTTCCGAGCATTTCTGGAGGTTACTGACTTTTTTAGCAGCAAAATTAAAGGCGTCAATCTCGTTAATCAGGGGGCCGCCCGACACCGGTGATTAGTTGTTATACTTTGTTTTTGAGCTTTTTTCCCACGAATTTCCGGGTTTTTTCATTTATTTTTATTTTTGTGATGTCCGAACCTACATTCTCATGAAAAGAGCTCAGAAGTCGTTTTTATCGAAAACCCTGCCTTTAATCAGGGTTGAGCAGGCCGTTGCGGCGATTTTTGTCGCGGCTACGACCCCTCGTTTTTCTTTTTTTTTCGGAAACAAATCCCAAAATTTCTCGACCCCCTGGGGCAAAAATTTTTCGAAGCTTTATTTAGTGTCTAATTGCCAATTTTATCAAAAGGGTGTCAATTATCTAAACATTTTCTCTGTATATAATCTGCTTTTATATTGTTGAAAATGATCACACCTCGCAAGCGACTGACTATTCCTACCTCATTTTACCTTACCATGTTGTTTGAAAAAATTTTATTTTTTCCAAAAGTTTTACGATTCCTCTCCAAAATTTTCATTTATTCCCAGAAATTTCCAAAAATTTTACGACCCTGTTGTGACCAGTCACAAAGCTGCTCAACCTGCCTTTAATCGAACAGAAAGTTTGATCAGCTCGCGTAAAGCCTAGTTTTGACTGCAGGTGGTCGCTGCGGCCATGCGAGGGACAACTGTTCCTTTTTCATCGCGCGTAATGGAAAGCCGTTCCAATTGTGATCGCTTCGTGGCAAACGTCCTACATCGCTGGGTCGCGGCGACGAAATCCTATGTTTTACTGCATCGCTGCTCGAAGAGCGATTCTCAGTGGTCGCTGACCATCGCTCCATCGCAGCGATGGAGCGATTGCCAGCGAATGACACGTTTCGTCTAATGAACGTTGACCCTTTCACATGACAAGATCAGTGTTTTCGAGTCGAAACGCGTTATTGACGAATACCAGCCATTAATTTCACTGATTGATTGAATTTCTTCTATCATCCGTGGGCCTATGCACTATGAACAGAATTGCTGCCGCTGCTACATCGCTGCAGCAGCGGGTGTGAAATCGCTGCGATGAAAAACAGCAGCGGTGCAGTCAAAACTAGGCTTAAGTCTGGCGGTTTACTCGCATAAAGCTGGTGATAAATTCGCATCTAAAAGGTGGGTTTTCTCGCGTTGAAAGCCCATTCATTACCACCACAGTTTTTTTCGCATTTCATGATGTGAACCAAAACGAGTTAGCAATCACAAAGGTAACTAGCAGTTCCAGTAAAAGTGAGCAAACACGTACAGTCGGCATAGAATCATAGTGACATTTTGCGTTCGCCATTGAAGGTTGGCGCAAACTCGGTGCGCCTATGCTATAGCATATGACACCGGGTTGAGACCAATCTGCAATAGGGAACGCAAAGTATCACTAAGATCTATGCCGACTGTGAGCAGAAACTTTTAGAAAAGTTTCGAAATGTCGCGCGCTCGTTTGCGTCGCTGTCGCGCGTCGGGTCACTGTTGGATACTATGAAGAAGCAGGACTGAACCGAATCGGGACGCATTTCGGATAATCGGAATCCGAATCATGAATCGAATCCTTGTGTAATTCGGTGATTCGGATTTCGGTTCGATTCGAATTTGCCGTTTTTTCGGTGATTCGGATTTCAATGCGATTCGGATTTGCCGTTTTTTCGGTGATTCGGATTTCAGTGCGATTCGGATTTGCCGTTTTTTCGGTGATTCGGATTTCTGTTCGATTCGAATTTGCCGTTTTTTCGGTGATTCGGATTTCAGTGCGATTCGGATTTGCCGTTTTTTCGTTGATTCGGATTTCTGTTCGATTCGGATTTGCCGTTTTTTCAGTGATTCGGATTTCGGTTCGATTCGGATTTGCCGTTTTTTTGGTGATTCGTATTTCGGTTCGATTCGGATTTCGCGTTTTTTCGGTGATTCGGATACCGAATCGTCAAAATTTCGAATCATTCGGACGGATATCCGAAATTATCCGAATCGGATCCAATGTATATTGTGTACCATGACGATCGTAGTAATTCACACCAATAAGAGTAGATTAGAGTTCTTCCATACTCCTAACTCTCTTCAGTTAGAGGGACGCGTTGTAGCAAGGCGGTCAGTTTGAATGATTTCTTTGCTCTGGTAGATTACTGCGGTGTCTCAGCGTAGTGTTAAGCTTCATCACTGCAGAACCAATAATTTCGACACGCATTCTTGCTTGCATTAACGCTGTGTTTCGCTTAAATAGTCGATGAGCACCTGAAATGAAATGAATCATCGGAATATACTAGTGCGGGATGTGTAACCTTTATTTTGGGTTCAGCGGCAGTGCCATAGCGAAGCGGGAGGCTCGGATTGTACCACCCGTTTTTATTCCTACTCATCGCTCCGCCAGAGGACGACGGGAAGAAGTATAATTGAACTAAAAATGAGCACAACAACATCAGGCCTTGGAATCATTCAAAAAAAAAAATCAAAAACGCAATGAACGTGGGGTGCACACGATAACGGTTACGGCATGTCATGGCGGTGTCAAAATCTGGAACGCGGGCAACAAGTGGATCGAGTAGCGAGAAAAATTGCCCAAATTTCACGCGTGAAAATTTCGTTAGATTGCAAAATTAAGGCGGTAAATCGGTGATTTGAAGTTTACCATAAAAAAAGCCATTAAATCGTTAGAAGGCAGATGCGTATCCTGATGCCCATGAATAGCAATCGAAATTCACGGCTATATCGCTGTCGAATCGCGTGGCAGTTGCTCTTTGAAAGGGGCAGAACATCGTGTGTTTGTCCTAGGACAACTGCTGGACTACCTCTGCCGTATGTTCCAAATTTGTCTACAAGGCGAGATCGGCCACATCAGAAGCAACCGCGGGTGCAGGAGTAGCCGAAGCGTGTAGTGAACATCTTGCTCATCTTCTAAGTCGTGGAATAACGAATTTTCAAGAATTCTGAAATCACGAAGAAACCGAGGTTATGCTCTAAAGCGCCTTATATCGCTGCAATAATTTTTGGCCTGGACTACTTGTCCGGTAGGATAAAAGAGTTCTCGCTGGTTGTGACCGACATATAATGGGTTCAATCGAAAATGGAGGAATATTTTATGCAAAACAGTGTTAGTTGGGGTCCAGTGGAAAGAAAGAAAGGAGCAACATAGAGTAGAGATGTTCCAAGGATGGGTTCACAGAATATTTCTATGTATTTTTCACTACAAACAGTTTCTTTAGGAGTAGAGAGGTGGGATGAGTGTAAGGCCATTGTTCCACTCTCTTTCGGCCGTGTCGCAGTCGCTGAGGGCCAGTTGTGCTATGCCATACATCATGCCAACTTGCGTCTGACACTATAGCCCGCGCGATTGCAGACAAATCAATAACCCGGAATCAAATCAAAAGCAAATCAGTTTAGTTTCAGCTCTATAAAGAGGCAGGCTTCAAGATTTATACATTTAGGATAAGGTGAAGATTCCAAGAGAGAAAAGAAAGAAGGAACTACAAAAAAAAGAAGAAAACCCGAAGAAACCACAAAAAAGAAGAAAACCCGGAGAAACCCGCACTAAACCAATCACTCCGCTGTTATCGCGGGCATCGGTCGCAGTGAGTGCGCCACACTGCGACCAATGCCCGCGACAGCGCGGCACGGTTTTAACATTTGAATGTATAATACCCATCTGCGACCCTGAGAAGCGACCGGCGCATTCAAAGTGTTTCTGTGACAGCTTTTTTATGGTGAGAGTGGGTCCCGACACGATTCGTAACTGATGAGCGAACCTTTCGCGTTCGCAGACTGAAGGTATAACAACGGCCTAAAGCTTTCCATGTTTTCCTCGGGCGTTTTTCCCAATTTCTCCGTCATTCCCGCTCTATTGGGGGGACCATGTTATAGCCCTGGCTATTAATCTTGACATTGAAGGTTCTCGTTAAGATCGTCTTTGAGGTTAAGATTAATTGGATGCAATCCACAAACACGAGGTTCAGGCCGGGTTCATACTTCTTGCGACTGGCAAAGCGACGCATTGTTCATCATACATATTGGCCGAAAGTCGATATGCATGTCATGCACTGTCGCGCGTCACGGAGAGTGTGAACCCGGCCTACTTTTGATCTATTGTTTCGAGGGTAACATTCAACTTTTGGAGCGAGATTGAATGGTCGGGAGCGACATGCCATAGAATTTCAAAAAACACTTTGAATTTCCTGCAGTTTATTCATACGAAACCCTGGTCAGCCTGTATCTGCATTAGAGCTATCTAGTGAGGAAACATATGTGAATCACATGAGGTACTCCATGTAACAAGTATCGAATGTCAAATACATTTGAATTCAGTAACATTTTGTCATGACGGACCGCTCTGCTGCTTTTGGATTTTCGTATTGTAATTTTACTTTTTTGATAACGTAAAAACATGTTCACTAAATACCTTGTTTAGGTGAATATCAAGCCAGAGACATCAGGGCGTACGCTGATAAGCGTGTATCATCGATTCGGTGAGTCTCCAAATGGAAATGAAGCGTTCAACGGTGATATGAAGGACTCAGTGCCTCGGAGCCAACACCTACGCAGCAACAGCAGCAGTATCAAGTGAGAAAATGAGCTGATTTCCCAACCATTCTTTTGATACAGGCTCGAAATTTAAGGACTCGCAGCAGATGATGTCGCCACCGCCTCATCACCTCCAGCAACAGATCCCTCCACAACATATGCAGCAGCAACCTCCGTCCCACCAGCAGCAGCTCCCTGCACCACAACATCAACAACTGCAACAAGTTCCGCCACAGCAGATGCTTGCTGCTCCACCACAGCAGCAACAGTTGCCACCTCAAATGCCGCCACTTCATCACGTTCCACCCTTGGCAGTGAATGGAATTGACAATGGTTTTCCGAATAATGGCGTAAGTTCAACGTGTTTTGCATGGTATCGTTTTTTCAATAGTTGGAATGGCCTAGTAAAATCAATCTATATACAGGTTCATCATGCACACAATTCGATGGAAACAATGCCGCATTTCCAACCACCGATATCGCAGCCACCCGTAACGGTGGACCAGAAGCCACCGGCAGTTTTCAATCCTTATTTGGAAACCCAACCAGCGCCGCTGACGCAGCTACCGGAGACCAGACTGTCGTTCGAGGAACCGGAGAGACAGGTAGGCATTTCAGTTTACTCCTTGAACGTTTTAAAGAGTATTTCACGCCTGTTCAAGGGCTATGACATTTTTGAGGGCTTTGCAAACGATCGCAAGTTTTCGCAAGAGTGCTGAGTTATGTGCAAAACTCAAGGGCATTTGAAACTTCATCGGAGACTTTTCGGGCTAGCATGTCCCAATTTTAATTTCAAAGCCTCAGAACTGGATATAACGCCGAAATCGGCCGACCAGATTGCACCCGATGACGGGTTAATGCTGATGTGCCGCACAACCAGCTGATGAGTGCCAGAGCTGGGTGAACGAGGGTGTAAGGGGGAACATGCTCGCTCGGAAAGTGTTCGCCGCAGGTTCGAATCCTGCCTTAGCTCGGCAGTTCTGCCTACCGCTGAGCACCCTTGGGATAACATTTGAAGGTTTCTAAAGGATTTCGTGATTGGTACTTCTGTGGAATTTGCGTCATTATCGCTCACGTATTTTCGTTTTCTTCTTTTGCCATGTTCAGTTTAAGCTATTTCAATAATAACAAGAATAGTATCAGGTTTCTCGGAAAGTTCTTGCGCTTTTTTTCCGTTTTTCTCGATTTTTTGTGTTTTGTTGGACAAATCGTTGTATATCTCAGAAAGCGCATTTATTTCTCTATCTAGTGCTCCTTGTCTTTTCCCGTAAAACTCGATTGAGTTGATATTGCATATATAGATTTAGTATGTGGTTGACGTATTGAAAATGCTAGTGTTTATTTTTGGGCGGGGCTAAGGAACAGTTCGGCGTGCCCGTGTGAACGCAGCGGTCTTCCGTCGCGTGCTTTACGTGTACCAGCCGAACTGCTTACTAGTCCCACCCGTCCTGTGAATTCGACCAGCATCCCAAATTGAACTATCCAGTGTGACTGTATTCGAGCAGTTCCGTCTCGTAATCCTGCCAAACTCCACCCCTGCGAGTAACATAATGAAAAACAGAACACGAGATAACATGCGATAATCTAGAGTAGTGGTACTCCCAAATGGGAGACTTTAAAGTAATAACTTGCTTGAATGGAATAAAACATGTCTGCCTACCGTCACATTTTTCCGTTTTAAAAGTCTGCGGAATACTGTGAAAGAGGAGGGGAATCATTTGGTAGGTAGACATGTTATGATCCAAAGAATCAAGCTGTTTCTTTCAATTCTCCCATTTAACGGCTATTACTCTAGATTACCAAATGTCCACGGTTTAGCGGGGCGTTGTGCAATTTTCCCGAATTCTGGGCGCCAACCTTCCCTTCGGCCATCAAACTTTTTTCCCAAAACCAAATTTTCTGCGACCACCCGGGGTGTAATTATTGGACAATTGAAAAAATCTGTAGCACAGAATACTGAAAAGGTACATAATGGGTTATTTTTAATTTCCAGTCACTTCCAGAAATTTTCATTTTTGGTCCGAGATTTTCGCTATGCTCCCTCACCTTCCTTCTCAGGCCAAATTTTTTGCGAACCCCCCTCACCTTTTGGGGAATTTCGCAAACCCGCTTGATTCTGCAAATCTTTGTGCTATTTTCGTTCTGGGGTGGAGTTTCGCAGGCCTACCAGACGGGAGTGCTCAATAACTGTCATAGTGGATAGTTTTTAGCGCTTCAAACTTCGTTGACGACATTGTAGGAATCATGAGGGCCTATTTATGGTGTGACCACGACCATGTTTGTGAGCGTGTACGCTGCATTCATCATTTCGTTTTTCGATTATTCAAGTAAAAGTATCGAGCAGAACAAATCGATATGATATCAGGATACGATATATTACGATTTTTATCTACTGTTTCGCCACGAACCTCCATTCGGCTGGTTAGGCCCCGTTATAGTTGGTCGATCGGCTAAAGACTGCCGGTTCGATAAGCATATACATCATACGAATCGGGTGTATTTATTCACCTGTTGTGGGTGGCTCGAGGCTAACAAGAATGCACTTGTTCATTTAAATATGGTGAAGAAATGGAGGTAGCACTGTGGAATAGCACCGATGGAATATGGAATGGTTCATCATCGGATGGGGACAGGAGACTTTGTCTGGTTCAGAGAGGCGCAGGCCGCCTTCTAGCCCACTATGATGGGGGTCTTACTCCGGGTGGCTGAGAGTTTTGGAAAGAATGAACAATATACCTGCTCTAGTGGCAATGCTTTTTCTTCAGTGTTTCCCGTTATAATAATTTGGGTTATGACATAGGGCTACCTGAAATGCTGATAATGTGAAAGAAGCCCTCAGACGAAAATATCGGATCTCCCCCGCTGTTTTTAGGCGGGGGAGGTCCAAAATCTCTTGCGTGCGAGGTCCCCCGCCATATTTGTGGTGGCGGGGGTCACATCGGAACAACCGGGGGGAGCAGGATTCCTGCTCCCGTGGGTGCTGGCGATATCAGGATCATCAACATGTTTGGACAAAGGTTTCAGCAATGTTTCTGGTATAAAAGCCTTCTCACCTCGCAGTGTGCGTCAGTCGGCTTTTCTGAGCCGGACCTGGAAGGTGGCCTCGAGTCACTTACCATAAGATCCACCTGATGATGGAGGATAATTTTGGTTGCCGATGTTGCCGATGGTAGGGGGATCTCCCCACGGCGGGGGGGGGTGGTTCTCAACTGTGAGTCCATATCCCCACGATCCATAGTGGGGTGCATTCACCGTGGAACGTGGCGGTGGGTGGAACCACCCCCCCCCGTAGGTATAAAAAAAGGGTTACCCCTATAGTGTCGAGGCTAAGCAGAGCCAATGCCGCTAGTGGGGAAAGGGGACACCCGAGATAGTACCGCGGATGGACTCCCTTTTAATCGGGACTCCCCCGCTCTGTTCTTCGGAGCTGGCGGGTGGTGGAGTACCCCCGTACCCCCCCCCCTCGGGAGATCCGAAATTTTCGTCTGAGCATAAAGGGTTTAATCTATCATTAAAACTTTGTTTACGCCCGTTATACGAATTCTATTGTTTTTAGCCGGATGTAAAACCGGAGATTTCAATTCCGCGAGAAGAAGAGGTCGAAAAGCCAGAGGAAGTGAAACCGACTCCTTTCTTTCGGAATCTTCAGTACAGCCCTCTGCCCAAATTTTCGATGATAGGTTCGTCATCGATTCCCATACTTGCCCATTTTTTCTGTGTTGTAAATGGAAAATGTCGATATTATGAATACAATTCAGGTATGACGCCACTCCTCCAATGCGAACCAGCGTAGAGGAAAAACCTATCGAGAAAGCAGTTGAGGAAACTGTAGAGGAAACAATTGTGCAAGAGGTTCCTATTTGTGAGCCCAAAGCGGAGGTAGAGGAAGAGAAAGACCCGTCTTCATCTCTTTGTCCACCGGTAACAGTTGCTGGTGCGATTGCTGCCGCTGACTATTCAACATTATCTGACGAAACTCAGCCGGCTATCGCTGCCTCTGATGATTTGAAAGATGAGGAAGAATATGAGGAGGACGAGCCGCTCGGGGTGAGACTTGTTTGGATTTGTCTCGTTGTTCTTATGATAAAGGATCTGACTGTAGTTTGAACCGCATAGAGATCAGTACAGGTGCATCATTTTGTTTCATTAGGAGACCGATGAGAAGTCAATGGATGCCACGAGCCTTGCAGCTGCGGGCGATGACGAATCCAAGGCTGAAGAGGCTGAGGAGGACGGATCCGACGAACCCACCCCAGGACCGAGCACAAGGTTGTTATTAGTAATAGTAATTTAGCAGTTTTCGTTTGAGTTTCAATAGATATAGACATTTTTCCTACGATGGTACCTAGTTTCTATGACTTTTCTGCAACTTGTCACGAATCTCATTTGACACTCCATGTTGGTCAGAGTTTCAAGTGTCTTTAAAAACGGCGAGGCAGATGTAGAATAAGTATTTGAAAGAAAAGGCAGTATTGAATCTAGTTACATCAGGAAGGTTATGCGCCTGACTTTACAGGCTTTCCCATAGAAGAGAAGAATGTCCAGGCAAACTTGGGTGGAGGTGAAATGTGCTAGCGCGCTGCACATCTTAGGCAGAATACTATTCGATTTATTAGTCTCATCGAGTTTTCAGGTCTTCTTTGATTTTGTTCATTACCTACGAAAGTGAATAATACTACACGGATAAATTTGATGAAAAATTGGCGGCGAGAACAGGAAGGAAAAATTGGCTTGTGATCGGCCTTGAACGCCCATCCTAACCGTCCGCTCCACTTCTACCTAGATCCGTCCGGACTCCTTCCTGGGGAGGCAACCTGTATCGGTAACGTAGGTTACCCGGCTGAGACTAAGTTTTGTCAAAGGACAGGTGGTTTTCAGTTTTCTTGAACTTCCGACCTAATAGGTTGGTTTATATAAACATTCATCATGACTACTTGTTCACAATGACATATTTTGCTCCGTTTAGTCGGGATCCATCACCCGAGGAAAGCGAGGTTACCGAAAGCGAGCCGCCGTCTGTGAAACCGTTGAATATATCAGGAAACAAGGACAGGGTATTCTTTTCATCCTATTCTTCTGCGACTTTAAATGTCCTTGTTGAATCCGCGATTGCATTCTCGTTCTTCAGGTTGCTGCACTGACCAAAGAAGAGGTGTATGACGACCGGGACGCGACGCCAAGCGAGATTGCTGAATCGACGGATGGCGTCTTCACCGAGCCATCGACGCCAGCTCCAGAAGGTCGAAAACTTAAAAGACTAACCGTTGTTAGAGTAAGTTTTCTAGCTTTTGTTCAGTTTTGCATCAGTTGCTATTTCGAGATTATTCAGTCTCCGGAAGAAAAAGAGCGCGGATGATTCTGGAGACGATGATGACGATTTTGTACCAGATGGGCGAAGTAGGAAATCCAACAAACGATCATCTGTTAAGGCTGCGAAAGATACAAATGACGATGAGGAAGTAAGTACAAACGTATTAGTCTTTGAGGAGTTGGGGAACTCTTACTGAATGCATTTTTTCAAGAAACGGAGTACATCTAAATGGATTGATGCTGTTGAAGCAGTTGATGATGATGCTGAGGATTCGATTTTGACGACTGACTCGCAGGAAACGCAATCGAACGATCATCAGATAGTTGAAAAGGTGAATTTTTATGTTTGGCATTGCACTGTTTCAGAAGGACCTACCATTCTTGTTGGATATGAAGGGCCTCTCTGATCTTTTCACAGCAGATGCACACCAGTTAGCTTACTGCTCCTGGAGGTTGGTGGAAATCTGACTAGAGAACCTCGCATGGCCATTCTCACCATTTGACAGAGGATGAATGTTTTCTGGTCGATTCTGCCTTGCTGTCTCCGATTCTGAAAGCGGATTTTGCTATGGGCACCTCTGAACGAAGTTATATGCTTTTTCTATTTTGTATCGAAATGACGATAAATGCGACGAAATATACCCGTGTTTTTTTGTTGCAACCTGTGACTGGTTGTTGACATCAAACTGTGGTCTGAAGTTGAAGTTCATCTGTATCAGTCTTTCCCATCATTGCAGGGTAATTCGATTTTTAGACAGTTTCCGATTCAGATCCTGAACACGCGTGAAGGTGCTGATGGTGGGGACCCTCAGTACCTCATCAAGTGGAAGGGGAAAGCTTATGTGCATTGCGAATGGAAGACCGCGAAGGTAGACTGCTTGGTGTAACATACTAGCTTCGGCGTGTTGTTTTACTGATACCATCATATTGCAGGAGTTGGAGGAGGTCGATAAGCGTGCAGTGGCAAAGGTCAAACGTTTTCGGCAGAAGAAATCTCACTCCAATTTCGACATGGTATTGGAGTCTTTTCCTGTTTTACCGTTTGAAATTTTTTTCATGCCTATCCGAATTCTTTTTTTTCGCAAGTTTTCGTGGCTTTCCGCTGCTCGCATTCCTTGGATATGTATTGTGGGTATTAAGGATGACGAGGATTTCAACAGCGATTACACTGTTGTCGATCGTGTTGTAGACGTTGGAATGGGCGACGATGGATTGGAGTATGCTTTGGTGAAATGGAAAAGCCTTGCTTATGACGAGGTCACATGGGAACCAATTGAGTCTGTGCCAGAGGAAAAGGTGTGGTTGCATTTCCATGTTGGATTATTCTGGAATCAATATTTCAACGATACACACTCATTGGTAGCAGATTAGGTCAATGTGTTGGCGAAGTTGGACTGAAAAATCAATGTTGATCTCTTGAAAGCGTTTTTCGTGGAGGAGGAGGTTGGAGAGAATCTAGCTGTCTTCTCTAAAGGGGGAACCTTACATCGCGCCACGAAAATCGCGCGCGATGTAATTTGCTCTGCGATGTACATCGCGTCAAAACATCGCATCGCGCACAGGCGAAACCATGCTTCGACGCCATTTTACGTCCTCACCTAAACATGCACAAATCTGAAAGAACAGGGTTTCAGGAGTTTTCATACTTAATTTCGCTGCTGTTTCGTTTTTGCAGTTGCTTATTTTTTCGAAGTTGTTCGTTTATCTAATTCTTTGAATTTGGGTGCATCTAGATTTCTAGATTTTTTTTTGATGACCAGATCTGCCTTCCCACTAGGATAGCACAAATGCCGTTTTTATCGCAACCATGTCTTCAATTTTATCGCGAATCCTGCCTTCTACTGCGGCGCCCAACAACAGTTCGGCAAAAAAATCAGAAGTCGTATAAGAATGTCCGCTTTTTCGCCAACTATGGCTTCTCGCTAGGAGTTTACCCTGGCAAATAAGTGGAAGAACTCATTGGAGAAGCTCTTATCTATGTCTGACATCGAGATCGTGCTCGTGCATTACCCCTTCCACTGTTATTTAATGCTGTAGGAGTTTGCTTAGCAAAACGCTCCCGCGATGTCCTCACATCGCAGTTCAGGGCGCTGCGATGTGATGAAATCGCGAACACGCGCTAAACAGCAGACAATTTCGCAAAACACTATGGTTTGCACGCGATGTGAGCGCGATGCCATCGCTCGTAGCAGCTGCCACGCAAACATCGCGTGACCTCACCGCGGCTCCCCGATTCCTTTGTCGCACGCGGTTGGCCTCACCGCGGCTCCCCAATTCCTTTGTCGCACGCGGCTACCAGTGCCTGATCACCCTTCTGAGTGCTATAGCATCGCTCCAAGTATGGCAGCTCCCTAACACTGTCAAGTGCCTCAATGATATTCATATTTCTGCAGGTTGCTGTCTGGCGGAAGCGGCAAATAATTGACAAGGCAAAAGTGGTGAGTGTTTCAATGGATTCAATCAAGAAAACAATCCGTTTCGAGGATTTTTTTTTGTTGTAGAAGGAAAAGCAACGTCCAAAGGCTAGCGAGTGGTCGAAGATGCCCGATGATATTGTGTGGAAAGATGGGAACAGTCTTCGTGAGTATCAGTTTGAGGGAGTGGACTGGCTTTTGTATTGCTACTACAACGAGTGAGTTGCTTTTTTTCCTGGCAGTTTTCTTCCCGGTAGGGGATCAGAAGAAGTTTAAGAAATTCAATCGGTTCCAGGCGTAACTGTATTCTCGCTGATGAAATGGGTTTGGGAAAAACTGTGCAAACGATCACGTTTCTGTCGCAAGTTTACGAGTGGGTTTTTCTTGCATTTCACTGCTGCGTTTGCGTTCGTGGGTGGCAGTGCTACATATGATGAGTTCCTGTGTGTTCTTCGTTCCCTGATAGTAGAGGGGCCTGCAGAGTTGAAGTCGCGTCGTTGGTCGCAGCAACTAGCGACGCTGGGGATGTGATTGCATTGTGTAGATCGGTTAAATTGGGTGACGGTAGCTACCGACGCGCCGCTTGAGGCGACGAGGGGGACCGCAGGGTGTTTCGACGCCAAGACGGCCAGCGAGCGGGAACCGAATCGCGAGGAGCGAGGATGTTTGAAAGCAGTTTTGTTGCCGCGTCGGAGCTGACGCTCGGCGACCACTCGTCGGTCACTGCAAGGCAGGCCCTTTGGCTGGGATCATACTTCCAGCGACAGTGCATACCAGGCATATCGATTCTCGGTTGATATGGGTGGTAAACATAGGTTCGTTGGGGGTGAAGACAGCGGTCCGAGAGGTGAAGGTTGTTTAGGATACCTGAGGGGGAATGGTGAAGGTTCCTATAGACCTGCCACTTCAAAATTTAACGTTATCTTAATCTTCGCTTTCGCATTCAATATTTTTTGAATTATTAATTTTGAAGCATTTTTTTTCAGATGACCTGCTTTTGAAATTCCTTATTCTTAATGAAATGATCTGCCCAGCTTATGAAAAATTTCCTTTGTGCTGCCTTAAAGCCAAAATTTATCGGAAAAAGTTTTAAGCGATTTTTGAAAAACTACCTGTTCTTCGCTCATAACATTTTTGCTCTTGAAGATGGATCGTTGAACAAGAGTTGTTTCCAAAATTTTTATGAAATGTTGCGTCGAATCATGTTCTCAATTTGAGAAAATACTTTTCCAACCCCTCAGCCAATTTCAATTTATGAAAAAACGTTTCTTTCACCAAACACAATCAGTTTTCCTCCATTACTTTTTAACGCTTGAAGATAGCCCTTTGGTGAAGGTTGCTTTCAGAATTTCCATAAAATTCTGCATCGAATAAGCTTCTTCAGTTATAAAAAATACATTACCACGCTCTTCCAGCCGATTTCAGTTTATAAAGTGCATTTTTATCGCCTGAAATTTTCGGTTTTTTGGTTCATAACTTTTTGTGCTTGGAGATAGAACTTTGGTGAAGGTTGTTTTCGGAATCTCGATAGAAATTCTGCGTCGACTAATGTCCTCCAGTTTGGAGAAATATTTTCTCAATCCTTCATCCTAAATCATTTTACGAATCACCAATTTTTTCGTTCATAGGTCTTTAACCGTTGAAGATAGGGCGCTGGTGAAGGTTGTTTTTGAAATCCTCGTAAAATTCTGCGTCGAATGATATACCAGGTTCGTAACCTTGCTTGCCACATAAGCCCAGCCACGTCGGTGGAGCCGAGCTCCATAGTTATCTCCATAGGGTGCTCTCGCCTCTATGGTTGAAATGAAGACACAGAGTTCTGCTGGAGCCAACAACGGGGCTCGGCTCCACTGATGCGGCTGGCTTATGGAGCATGCAAAGTTTGGAACCCGATATATCATTCGACGCAGAATTACGTAGATTTCAAAACAACCTTCACTAGAACCTATTTTCGACGGTTTAAATTATAGGCGAAAAATCGGTGTTTCATAAAACAAAATTGGCTGAAGGATCGAGAAAATATTTTTCAACCTGGAAACACTAGTCAACGCAGAATTCTATGGGGATTCCGAAAACAGCCTTTACCTAAGGTCTATCTCCGGGCACAAAAACGTTATGGACGAAGAACCGATAATTTCAGGCAAAAAAATGCAATATATAAACTGAAATCGGCTGGAAGAGCGGGAACGTATATTTTGAACCTGAAAACGCTATTCAATGCAGAATTTTATGAGGATTCCGAAAACAACCTTCACCAAGAATCTATCTCTAAGCACCAAAAAGTTATGGACGAAAAACCGGCAGTGACACCCATCCAATCTTGAAAATGACTTGCATGGAAGCCGTCGCTGGTCAGTCGCTGAGATGTCATACATACTTGCCATCTCGCTATCGCGTCATTATCCAGCAACTCATCGTTGCTATTCCTTACCTACCGACGCTGGGTCAAGCGGGTCTTTGCCTTGAACTTCGACGAAACTATGTTCCCCTCCCTTTTGATCAAAGTTTTTGAAAATTTTCATGATCCCTTTCCCAAATTTTGGTTTTGGGCCAAAATGTCTCTATCTCCACCTCGAATTTTCGTTTTTGAACGAAAATCTTTCGAACTCATGTCGCCACACGTTCTCTAGCCAGGCAGCGGTTGTTTGATTTTGGCAACGCGGCGGCCACATCGTTATCGCGTCGTAGTGTATTTAGGGGCTTTCAGAGTGGCGTCGCTGCGAAATTTGCGGCATCGCTCCTCAGGCGAGTGAAAAAAGGCGTGGCCTATCGATTGCCGCCGCGTCATATTTCTTTCTCAGCGTCTCTTATTGCTTCGCTGCCCTTTAAGTTCGATCAGAGCGCATAAACATATTGGCGTGCCATCCCTCGCGTGTTCTGCATTCTCAGACATTCTGCAATTGATCAACAAAAACGAGTTATAGATTTCGAATAATATACCAGGAGACACTAACACCAGTAGAATCACCTTCAACTGAAAAGATTTGCATAACAATAATGGTGTCCACAACAAAATTATTAAACGCCACGGCGAAATAAATCCTGGATGACCAATTAAATACCATGACGAAATAAATTCTGGATGACAAATCAAAAGCCATGACGAAATTTATCCTGGATGGCAAGCATCTAGTGAAACAGGCAAAAAGATAATTCTACAGAAAGTTAATGGGCAGATAGTAACGAAGGAACACTAACTAATACGCGATAGTAACGAAGGAACACTAACTAGTATGAAGAAACTACAGCGACAAATAGCGACAGCGACAAAAATGGTCGAGACCATTTGCCTCGCAAAACGTCGCAAAACTTCGCAGAACGTCGCTCCCAGCCCGCGCCGTCGCTCCCACTCTGAAAGCGCGACGTTCGCTCCCGTCACGCGGCATGGTTTGCGCTGCGTAGCACCCCCCATCTCTCACCACGTCGCCGCGACAGCGAATTTTTCTGCGACGCCACTCTGAAAGGCCCTTTTGTAAAGGGCGCCATTCTATCGCTGCGGGGGGAAGTGTGAATCCGGCTTAAATCCTTGGACAATGTGAGAAGATAAATGGTTGTGGTATACGGCCACCGCAGCCACCTTACCATAGTTTTCATTGAGGGGGGGGGGTCGTGAAGACATTCGGGCAAAAGTGAAAGTGTGGGGTGGATCGTTTTAGCCGAGCTACGAAGTGTTTGCTCGAGCCCACAAGTGGGCGTTAAAATTCTTGTAGCATTCCTCAGCATCATGATGAATGTTTCAGGTACGGAATTCATGGCCCGTTTCTAATTGTTGTGCCGTTGTCGACAATTCACAACTGGGTTCGTGAATTCGAGACCTGGACTGATATGAATGCCGTAGTGTACCATGGTAGTCAACACAGTCGAGATGTTATCCAGCAGTATGAGATTTATTACGACAAACTGCATTCTGGTAGTAAGGTCCGTTAATTATCTAGTCTGCGCAACTGTGCTTTTCCGTCTCCTATCCAGTTTCAATCAGAGTAAGTGTTTCAGTTGTGGCGGAAGAATGTTGTGAAATTGGATGCGTTGATTACCACATTCGAGATGGTTGTGACGGACTGTGAGTTTCTGAGAAAATTCCGTTTCGAGTCTGTGTCATTGACGAGGCTCACCGACTGAAGAACCGCAACTGCAAATTGTTGACAGGAGGTAGTTTGAGTTCTGTTTTGATCTTTTTTTATAAAATGTCTCACTCGCTCATTTCTTCAAATACTTATTCAAGGCTTGCACGCTTTCCGCATGGAGCATCGCGTATTGCTTACGGGAACCCACTCCAAAATAATATCGAGGAGCTTTTCTCGTTTGCTAAACTTCCTGCATCCACAGCAGTTCAGCAGCTCAGGTTGCTATTGAAACCATTTTTTCAATTTCTGTTTTCTACTCTAATTAAAGCAACTTTATGATTATTCCAAAGTGTGTGTATGCTTGGGAACCATCTAAATTCAACAGTCTGCATTGTGATTTGTGTTTCAGCGGCATTCTTGGAGCAGTTCGGCCAATGTCAGTCTGACGAGCAAGTGCAAAAGTTGCAAGAAATTCTCAAACCGATGATGCTGCGTCGCCTCAAAGAAGACGTTGAAAAGTCGCTCCAGCCAAAGGAAGAAACTATCATTGAGGTCTGTTCCATCTTTCTCGTTCTCTCTATTATTTTGCCATCTTTCTCTGTTCCACACACACACACACATTTACACTTTATTCTTTATTGTTCATATACTTGACACCCTTGTTGATTGCTACGCTTTTATAGAAAGTTGATTCCGTTCACTTTGCAGGTGCAGTTATCGGACACACAGAAGAAATTTTATCGTGCTATTCTTGAAAGGAACTTCACTCATCTTTGTAAAGGTATGATGCTTCAAGCTATGCATTTTCCCTCTTTAGAGTTGGTTTTTGTTGTTGTTTATTGCAGTAATAGAAACTGCAGATCGCCTGATCACAATAGGTCTAGATAGCCCATGGTCAAGCGGGGTTGTGAAATTTCTCAACGGGGAGTGAGGGGAGGTCGCAAAATTTTTGGACCAAACATGAAAGTTCCTGGAAGTGAAATAGATAGAAATCAGTTCCCATTGTCAAATTTTTTTTGCAAAAAATGCCCAAAATCTACATCGCATGGGTCGCAAAAATTTTGGATTTTCGGGAAAAAAATCGATGTCCGGGAGGGGGTCGCTCCGATTTGGGAAAATTACACAACGCCCCGCTTGACCCTGAGATAACCATTGCGATCATTTTCCTGATTGACTAGTGACATGACGGCAGACGGCTGTGCCAGCTGGGGAGCCTTTAACACTTAAGGTCATTGTTATACCTCCAGTCTGCGACCGCCACAAGTTCGCTCGTCTGTTACGAATCGTGTCGGGACCCACTCTCTCTTCATGAAAAAAAACTGTCGCAGGAACACAGCTTGCGCCGGTCGCGTCTCAGGGTGGCAGATGGGCTTTATACATTCAAACGTTAAAACCGTGCCGCAATCGGTCGCTGTCGCGCGCATCGGTCGCAGTGTGGCGCACTGCGACCGATGCCCGCGACAGCGACAGAGTAATTGGTTTAGTGCGGAGTTTCCTCCATTTTTCTTCTTCTCTTTTGTAGCTCCTTCTTTCTTTTCTCTCTTGGAATCTTCACTATCCTAAATGTGTAAATCTTAAAGCCTGCTTCTTTATAGAGCTGAAACTAAACTGATTCGATGTTGATTCCTGGTTATTGATTTGTCTGCAATTGCGCGGGCTATAGCGCGTGTCAGACGTAAGCTGGCGTGATGTATGGCATAGCACAACTGGCCGTCAGGGCCTGCGACCTCGCTCTGGTCTGCGACCGCGCCAGGGCTGTGGTAGAGTATAACAATGGCCTAACGGACCGCACATTCCACGACTAGTCCCCGTTGCGGACCGGCGAGCTTTACGACCTATCAATTCAGGGAGTTTCTGTACAGGTTTTTTTTTTGAAAATGACCAGTAGAAGGAAAATATTTGGCGCCTGATATCTGCTTACCAATTATGCAAGTTGTTTCAAGGATGAACGTTTGGTTCGAAGTAAAACGAAAAAATCGAGTTCATGGTGTGGGTGCGCAGTGTGGACACGCGGTCTCTCAAGTGTTAAAGCACCCTGGCCTTCTGTGTCTCAGGCGCAGCGCTGTACGTGGCCATTGCCCGCAGTATAGTCCCACAGCAACGGGGCGAAAGATATTATATGACTGGAGCGTTCTTTCTCCTTATCTCTAAAATTTCAACAATGGTCGTGTGAAAGGAGTCCTCTCAGCCCGATCCGCTCCAGTTGTTACATGGTATGCGCCCCTCCCTTTTCCCTCCTCTCTGAATTTCGTGCATTCCAAGGTTTCAGTCCCTTGCCTGAAACTGGGAAAGTTCCACAACAACAAAGTTTGGGGGTGCTAACCTACAACAGGCTGCCGTCTGCTCGCTAAAGCAATCATGCCAAAGGTGGCGCTGGCCATATTGAGACCATTTGCTAGATATTTATTTCAGGCACATCTGCACCTTCTCTGATGAATGTCATGATGGAGTTACGAAAATGTTGCAATCATCCATTCTTGATACAGGTATGAGGCGATTGGTTTTTCTAGGTGGAGTCGGATATTACTTGCAACGCCCTTTTACCCCTTGTTGCTAGTTTCTCTTTGGTTAAGGGCGCTGAAGAGACCATATTGTCCGAACTGAAA
Source organism: Aplectana chamaeleonis (assembly GCA_029168955.1). Classification (NCBI taxonomy): domain Eukaryota; kingdom Metazoa; phylum Nematoda; class Chromadorea; order Rhabditida; family Cosmocercidae; genus Aplectana; species Aplectana chamaeleonis. Next base: position 50,293 of record JAPDOI010001380.1, on the reverse strand, counting down.
ACGCTCCATCCGGAATGGGACGAGGAGACTCTTGCCCACAAAGCGCTTGTTCAAGCCTCTGGAAAACTGGTTTTGATTGAAAAACTGCTGCCGAAGTTGAGAAACGATGGACATAAGGTACATCGAAGTGATCATATTCCTACGGAGCGGGTTTGCCATTTCAATTCTCCCGGTTTAAGGTCCTCATCTTTTCACAAATGGTGAAGGTGTTGGATTTGCTCGAAGAATTTCTCGTCAACATGAACTACCCGTTTGAGAGAATTGATGGTAATGTCCGTGGTGATTTGCGACAAGCATCAATCGATCGATTCTCGAAAAAGGGTAATTTTTCCCATCTGCTATGTGTGAGCTCCTGTTATTTGTGAAGCTCATAAATTGCTCGTAGATTCCGATCGATTCGTGTTTCTGCTTTGTACCCGTGCTGGTGGTTTGGGAATCAATCTCACTGCTGCTGACACTGTCATCATATTCGACTCTGACTGGAATCCACAGAATGATTTGCAAGCTCAGGCCAGGTATACCTGTTTATTGGGTTGGATAATAAGTTTGTAGAGTTTTCGTCCCAGCATTTTTTCCTCGCTAATTTTTGCTCGCTGCAGCAAAAGTGAGCGCATTTCCTCTTCTACATATCTATTGCTCCTTAGATTTCTCATCAAACAAGATCTTTTTTTTTGAATTTCATGGTTTGAAATCGACAAAATGTTCATATTCGGCCTTTATTGAAACGTCGAATCAGTCGTGAAGGATTAAACATTTGATCACTGGGAACTAAGTTATAGCAACCAAACAATTTTGCGGAGGTTCTCCGAAGGGAAAATTTCGTATTTAAAAAAAAGGGAAATTTTAAGGTTTGAGTGTTAGAGTGTTACCTCGAAAGAGAAACTGCAGAAGTTACGATTTTCGAGAAAGTGCACAATTCATCTCGTAGAGAGTTTATGCAAATCTGTTTGGGCACTATAATTCAGTTCTCAGAGAGGTTGTTGTGTTTGTTCAGTACTCCACGACTTAATCGGAGTTCTAATAGGGAGCGATTAGAAAAATTTTGTCGATTTTGAATAGTCGCTGTTTGACCACCACCTACATTTAAAGGCATCGTTCGCGCTGGAAACCACGTTCCATTTTCGGACTCAATTCCATGATCGGGCCCGTTATACCATACCGACTAACTTCGGCGCGTCAAACGTAGAGTTATGAGGTCAGAAGGGGTTAAAGATGAGGATCCGGCACCAGTTCTCACCAGTCATCTAGCACTTTTTTCATAGAATCTTGATGCAATCAAACAACATGAAAAACAGTCACGGCACAAACTCTGCATGCTTCAAAATGACAGTGACGAGGTCTCCAAGTGCAGAAGAACAATTTTGGCGCGAATTTTTAATTCAATTTTACAGTGTTCAGACTGAAGTTTTTACAAATGAAAAGGTTTGTCACGGGCCCTTTCGACATTTTCGTTCACTATAAAGGCCAAGCTATACAAAAATATGAAAAATTGTTTACGGTTTTTAGCGCGTACGATGCCTTTAATTGTGAAATTAGAAAAAAGGTCGATGCGACGAAGAGCTTTCGATAGAGGAAGAAATGCGCTCTTGAACGCATGTCGACGGTTTTGCTGAATCAAAGAAAAGGTAGAGAGAAAAAGTGCAGAAACAAACGGGTCACGAACTTTTCTCCTTACCTAATACATACATTCGATGCATGCTTAGAAAAATGGAAAGCTGTGGGAAATCTATTTATCTAGATGTCACCGCATTGGCCAAACGAAAATGGTGAAGGTGTATCGGCTGGTCACTGCGAACACGTATGAAAGGGAAATGTTTGACAAGGTTGGCGAGTCTAACTTCACATTTTGCTGTTTTTTTTTCTCGCGATTAGTTCATGTTCTGGTTGCAGGCTTCACTGAAACTCGGTCTGGACAAAGCGGTACTGCAGTCTACAACAGCTCTCAAGGATTGCAGCACCTCTTTGAGTAAGAAGGATGTGGAGGAGCTATTGAAGAAGGTATTCTCAAGTTCTTACAGTGGAATAATTTTGTTTAATGTTTTTTTTTCTCGTGCCTGTTCCTTTCAGCGTGCTTTCTTGGTCCTTAACATAGTCGTCGTCAAATACCTGGCAAGTTAGACACCCATTTTTTCGCATCCATTTTGCGTACTATGGTTGGTGAAAAAGTTATTGCGGTTTTGAACCATCAACTATTAACCTTCAACTTTAAATGACCATAACTTTTTTCCATAACAAACTTTATTAATCGAAATAAGAACCATCAGAATCAATGCATTTTTGCCAACGAGAAGCAAGTTTATTTATGCCGGTGGTTTAAAAATCATGGCTTCTGGAGCCGACAAGGTCGGCAAAGGCGTTTTTGCTTTGCAGTGGTTTTGAAGCATTTCCTGCGAAGAAAGTTGTCCAAATGTTTGAAGAAGTGGTAGTCGGTGGGCGAGAGGTCCGGCGAGTATGGTGGGTGAGGCGGAGTCTCGTAGCCCAATCGGGGCACCATGCGGTCCCGTTGTGCAACGTGGGGCTCCATGCGGCACCCATTTATCGAGCTTTTTTGACTTGCCTAATTGCTTCAAATGGATAACGACTGTCGAATGGTCGACGTCGAGTTCATCGGCAACTTCTCGTGTAGTTTTGCGAGGATCGGCTTCGATTAAGGCTCTCAATTGATCGTTATCAATCACAGACGGACGGCCGTCACGCTCTTCATCTTCAAGGCTCTGGTTGCCGCTGCGGAGTTTCTTGAACCACAATTTGCCGTACGTTCATTAGTGGTTCCGGCGCCAAATGCATCGTTGATATCACGAGCTGTCTCGGCAGCTTTTCGACCGAGCTTGAACTGGAACAAGAAAATCGTGCGAATTTGCCTCTTATCCATGTTTTATTTGAAGCTCTGAAAAAAGTGGCTAAATAATTTCAAAACAAAAACAACACCGAATAGATAGAGCGAAAAACGAGCTTAAAAATTATATATAACCCGACCACATTTAATCCAAAATTTTATTCAGAAATCAGTCATAAAAGTAGATGACTTAAAAACCGCAATAACTTTCTCACCAACCTATACTATCCGAAAGGGGTCCGTTGGGTTTGGTGCCCAGCGCTCGAGCGCCGCTTACGCATGATATCGGCCCCTGAACAATGATCGTTTGTCCATTCATTTTTTGTTTTGGTTCTCGCTTTTTATTTTTGCTGCATATTCCTCTTCAATCACATGATAGCCCAATTTTCGTGATAATTTATTGTGAATGAAGTCAGGTATTCCTGAACATTTTTTTCTCTCTTAGAGCGTAGAGTATCAAATTCTGTGGTATATAAATGTTTTCATTCTGGAGTTTCCTGAAAGAATTCGCCATAATCACGGGATCATTCAGTAGCAGGCGAAAATATGCTGACTAAGGGAGTGAGCCTTCTGCCATTTTTGGAGCGCCGGAGGTCAAAACGTCTGTTCTTCTCCGATTTTCGCCCCGTGGGGGGGGGGGGTTATTTGACGCGCTGAACACGATAATGAGATCCATTTTCAATTTTGCGGAAGATTACAGTACTGTTTAGTACTCACGTTACCGGTCCCAGCTCGTAGATCGGTTCGGAGAGCTCTTCGGCAGCTACAAATATAGATTTAAAAATGTCATTGGAAGTACATGAATTGATTGAGTCTCTTCGGAACAGGGTTGAGCAGGCTTGCGACCCGGCGCAACAGCGGGTCGTAAAAATTTTGGAGAACTATTGAAAAAAAAATAGAATTTGGGTTTTAAAATTTCCGGAGAGAAAACAGGAAGGTACTCCAAACCACGCGGTGAGCTAAAATGAGGGATACAATCTTTCTAAAAAAAGCTGAAGCAATTTTTCATCTCGGGGGGTATCGTAAAAAAATGTTAAAAATTTTCAAGTTTTTCGATCAACAGGGGGATGGTCGTAGCTCCATGCGAAAAATGGCGCAACGGTCTGCTCAACCCTGCTTCGGAAACGGCGATTGTGACCAGTTGCCGCTCCCTACTGATATGGCTTTTTGTGGATATTGTCGTTATGCGTATTTCGGCCGGGTCTTAACGAAACTTGATGCAATTTGGTATGTTATAGGACATCACGAACAGGGATGTGCGGCAAACGATTTTGAGATTTCGGCAAACGGCAATCAGCAAAAAAATCCTAAAAATGGCCGGCAAACGGCAAAAATTCTCATCCCTTATATTGATCCATAAATTATTCAAATGTGCCGCTTTACTATTTTTCCTTTTTTTTTCAATACTTATGTCAACATTCTATTGATTTCGTTTCAAATGAGTAGCTCCATTTCAAGGCATCAGATGAACAAAAACAAGACATATGGGACCTCATGGAAATCAAAGAATTCGCCGCTGCGGCTTCGCAAGGAAGCGGCTTCAGCTCCTACAGACACCGAAGCGGCACTATTGCCGAGTCGCAGCGGCAATGTCGTGGCGGTCTCGCGATAAAGCCGCTGCGTCTCCGCGGTGGTGCCGCTGCGGCTCCGCGGTGGTGCCGCTGGGGCCCCGCGGGGGGGTCGCTGCGGCTCCGCGATCGGTAGCTGCGCTCTCACAAAAAATAGGACCGACTGTGAGTAACTCATATGAAATGAGTCATAATACAATTGGGTGGGCCTACGAACAAAAATACACACCTGCGGCGCTTACTTCTTCTGTCTGATAGGGACAGAGTGTATCCCCGTTATTGCGACCTAGGAGATACGGAATGTACGTCAAATTGGGGCTATTTAACCAGCAACTATCCTGTTCTACCACACATAACAGTAAATCGTAATCGACGCGGGTTCGTACGAATCAACACGGAACTTTCGCGGTACTGTCGCGGCAATGTCGTGGCGTTGTCGACACTCAAAACACTGCAACAGAATATTCGCGGCACATTAATTATCACGGAGCTGCTACGGTACTACCGTTGAACTATCGCGGCACAGTCGAGGGTCGCGGTACTTTCCTGGCACTTCCGCCGCATACGTTTTAAGTCCTTGCCCACTTGTATCGTAAAAATGCTTCTGTGTCGCAGAAGTGCTTCCGGCTGCTTTCAGCTATACCAAACTCTGTCGAAACATAAACTAAAGCGCCACATTGGAGCTGGACTATCCACATGGCAGAGAAAATGGAATTAGTATATGATTAATGAAAAAGATGGATAGCTTTCGAAAAAGTCCCCCAAAGAACTTTTTCGGAAGCTATCCATCTTTATCCTCATTTTAACACTATTTCCGATTTCTCTGTCAGCTCGTGTCAAAGTGCAGTTCTGCGCGAACTTACCGCGAGCTGAGAAAAGTTCAGAAAATCTTCGGAATTTTTTTTCTGAATCAATGTTTTTCCAAAAAAGACAGAATGAACCACTTTTTGGGGCATTTTTTCAAACTATGGGCTCTAAACGCTAGTGGCTCACAACGTAGTTTCGGCAATGTTTGGTACCTTTCCTAAAAATTGTCAAATAAACAGCTCGCTGCAGTTTACCACGAACTTACCGCGAGTTAACTCGCGTTTTCAAGCCCATTTACTACCACCCCAGATAAGTCAAAACCCCGGATAACGGTTAAGCGAACAACGGATAATCGGTGGCCGTATTCATGAAACTACGGGAGCTTCCCGGAAAGGTTTCTAGAACCAGCCGATGTATGCGGCGGACGGTCTTCGGACCCTCCTGGGAGGCTCCCGTAGTTTCATGAATACGGTCACGGATTATCCATTCTGCCCACATGGTCGCGAGTACAGGTGGCGTTTTCTTCCATTGTTTTGCAGAGTTTTGCCGGAAAAAATCACAAAAATTTCGGCAAACGACAAACGGCAAAAAAGTCCCGAAAATGGCCGGCAAACGGCAATTGCCGCACATCCCTGATCACGAGCCTTACACGTCTTGAGCTTGAGCTTTGTATGCGCAGTTTTTTGAATAGCTAAGAATTTGTTCTTAATTACGCTGTTTCTTCTTCTTCTTGTTGTCAGCCATGAACAGAGCATCGCATCAAAGGCGTAGGAAGCTAGCCACTTCACACGGCTTGTACCATAGATCTCGAGCAGATAACATTGTATATAGGTCTGGCGGACATGATAATATAATAGATGCAATGAATCATGTCCAGCACATTCACAATATGAGCATCTGTCAGGGACTGACTGATCAATCCGATGAGTGTAGGCCTTTAGATATCTGGAGTGATCGCATCGCAGACCAGCGGGGATTGTTCGGGTACGTCTCGGTAGTCCAGCTTCGCTGTCGTCGACTTGTGGGGGCACGCCGCCATAGATTAAGTTGGGCTGAGCATCAAACAGGTACTCTGCCACAAAGGCGTATGCTCAGTCATCTGAGTCTTGTGCGGGAGAGCTCGGATGTACCCCAGCGTTGTTTATCGACATCAGACAGGGAAGCATTGAGCGGCGTGCGTATGTTTCTTGGTTGGGGTGCGGACGACAGAAGATGGTAGTTTGGATGGGTCGGGCTCTTGACAGTACTTATGAGAAACTGCTGAGACTGGAGTAAGCAGTGCTGTTTTACAAGGAGTAGGCCGGTTTCTTGATGATGATGCGGAATAGGCGTCGACTTGTGACATCCAGTAATAACCCTGAGGGCAGTATTATGTGCTCTCTGCAACTTGCACCAAGAGGATTCAGAGAGATGTCAGACCCAAATAGGGGCGCCATATTCCAAGACCGGCTGGACCATGGCTCTATAAGTCGTACGTAATGCTTCCTTCGTGCTGCTCCACGAGGTTCCAGCCAAGGCGCGAAGAATGTTGTTGCGCGAGTTGGCAGTGGCAGCTCGTATACGCGTGTTCTCATGGAATCGTAAAGAGGGGTCCAGGAAAACTCCTAATAGTCGAGGATGTAGACAGTGGCAGCTCGTGACCATCCCCTGACGACTTTGGGATGTAGTTGATGTTCGATAGTAGGCGTTATGCATAGTGTGGTACTTGTTTTGGAGGCAGAGACAGTCAGCGACTTTGATTTAAGATACACTGTCAGGGTCCGTAAGTAGTCGTTCATGGCAGCAGTGGCTCGATCGATAACTGAGTCCGTGCAAACGATTGTGATGTCATCGGCGTACAGGCAGAGATGAATACCAGTTGGTGGCACAGGAATATCAGATAGAAATAGCGAAAATAGGCTAGGGGATAACACTCCGCCTGGAGGGACACCGGCTTTCAGAGGAACCGAAGACGACAGATGTCCGTCGAACTTTACACGAAAGGACCCGTTCTTGACAAAGCTATTAATCCATCTTTAGACCAACTGGGCATATGCGCTTCCAGTATGGATTTTGATAGAAGCGGGATACTGTCGCTATCAAACGCAGCCGTGACATCAATAGCACCGACGAGGCTTCTACCAGCCTGAGTCTTGCGATTAAATCCAGCAATGATATGCTCGGTGATTGATGTCAGGGCTGTAACTGTGGAATGCTCCTTCTAGAAACCATGCGGGTGGGTGTTGTTCTGTAGACTGCTTTGGAGGAGCGGATTGAGGATTCTTTCCGCAGGCTTGGCAGCAGCAGGGGAGAGAGGAGGGAAATGGGGCGATGGGAGGCAGCCTTATCCGGCGGATGCCTGGCTTGGCGATGAGGATGATGACAGCTTGTTTCCAGCGGGCCGGAATAACACCAGAACTGAATGACGAATAAGATCAGAGAGCAGTTCGTAATAGGGATCAGGAAGATGCTTGAGCCGAACAGCCGATATCCCGTCGGGTGCCTCAGCCCTCGAATTTTCCTCGATTTGATGACCTTTTCGACGGCGAAAGGAGAGAGAAGAGGGGCATCCAGTCGACTGGGCTTCCTGATTGCTCGCATTGTTCGTCTGCGTTGCTTATCCCGAGGCGATAATTTTTGCCGAGGAGACAAGCAACTTTGTATCCGTGCTCGAATCTTCCAGACGGAAATTCGAGCATGTTACGGTCAGTATCCATCTTTTTTTTTTGCCTGAAAGCTGCTTCAAGATGTTCCAAGCTTTCCTGGCATCAAAGGCAAAATCGATCGACTCGGTGAGCTCTTTCCAGCGTTGCTGCTTGTGTTGATTTAGCAATGCGGTAATGTTTTCCGACAGCTGCTGTATCTTTGGATCATTGGAGTCCGATCTTCGCTTGTCATCTCTCATAGCGATCAGTTCAAGCACTTCACTGGGTACGTTTGTGTGAAAAGTCCTCACACGTCCACTGAGGAAAAGCAGCTTCTGGTAGCACGTCCTATGGCATCGACTATGAACTTCTCCTTGTCGTAGACTGAGGAGGTTCCACGGGCTAGCTGGCCGCCTGGCTGAGCAATACCTCTTTGAATAGGTCTCCCAGTTAGCCTTACTATAATTAGAATAGGGCTTACAACGACGAGCCAGAGAACGGAGCAAGCAAACTATTAAGTTACAGATCCAATGACATAATTATGGGAACATGATCACTGGCCAGTGCCACATCAGTAGACCGGTTACAGGAAATAGCTAGCGAAGATGATACAAAACGTGATATCGGGTGAGGAGGGGCCTGCCCATCGCTGGAAGACGAGTGGGGAGAATCTTCATTGACCGGGAACAAGATCACAATTATCAGCAAAAAGCTCTATAGAGTTCACCTGCATTGTCAGGCTCTAGAGAAGAAAACCACGAAGGAGAATGAGCATTAAAATCACCAGCTATTACAACCGAACTTGATGTTAAGGCGGCATATGGACATCGTGTAGGTGAGGCGTGGGATCAAATGAAACGCCATGAGGAAGTACGTGGAACATGATAGGATTAGGATAACCGGGGAGACAAGGTAGAGAGGAGGAAGGAAATGCTAAGCTTGGTCTCTCTGCAGAGAGGAGGATTGTCCTCAGGTTGAGTGCGATCTTCATACACTGCGAGTTCAGCAAGTTTGGCACGTAGGCCATTGATATTGAGTTGATAAATGCTAAGACCATGTTGAGGAGGAACCCTGGGAGGATTTACAGGAGCAAGACATACAACAATAAGCATGTGTAGTCATCATAGCTGGACATTCCCGAACATTTGAGGTGCACTCCAGCCAAGGTAACCACCACATTGAATGCTTGCATGTTGAGCCCAGATAGCCCGCAGTGACAGCAGGAGGGATATCGCGGTGTCTTGCTGCTGCAGTCCCTCTCAATGCCAGCTCGTAGAAGTAGAATACAGAGGAGTGAAGCAGCCAGCCAGTTACACTCCCAATACAGAAAAAACTCCCACATGGAGTGATTGATGTTCGTTTGATGAGCCTCCATATGTCGACTTCACAGATCCACCACGCGTAGTAAGTTAAACATATATTGGATCCCGCTGTCTGAAAAATTCATTTCTTCTACAGTTTGGGACTTTCTCCCTCCTCCACACTCAGTATCTTGCTTTTCAATTCTGCGTTGTCAGTAGCTTTGGCGTTATCTGTCAATGAGATCTTCCATTTGAGTGTTTCCCCATTCTGGAACTTTTGAGCGCTATTGTGGTTTTGCTGCGGGGTTTTTATCGTTGGTGTGTTTACAGGAGCGTATGGTTCGATTATGGACGAGAATGTTGATGAGGGAAGCAAGTTCAGTGAGGAGGATATTGAGACCATACTCCTCCGGACGGACTACCACCATTACGCTCGAGCCAGGTCAAAAAGGTGCGCAAATGTGTTTGCTGTGGTTTGTTGTTGTATTCGTATAATGTTGTTATTGTTTAAGGGATCTCTCTTCGCTAAGGCCACATTCAGATTCCACTAATAACCGTGGGGGGATGACATTGACATTGACGATCCCAACTTTTGGACGAAGTGGGCTGAAAAAGGCGCAGGTATCCCAGTGTTTAAGGGGTTGTTCTTGTGGATCTAGTTGTTCTGTGCGAGACTGCATAGCTGTTTAGGTGGGATATTGAGAAAAGCTACAGCGACACCAGATGGACGTGTGAACTCATCATGCAGGAGCCCCGAAAACGCACGGGAAACGGTAACATATTTAGTCACTTCATTACCACTCTTTAGCTATCGTTTCAAAGAAAACGTTGAGGTTTAAGGCATTTCAGCTTTGAAGAGAATCTTCGCTCAAGGAAGGGGAGGATTCAGATGGTAGTGATGAGGTGGGAAAAGGGCGGAAACGAGGTGGTGCACAAGGTACAATTGTAATACATTCCACTAAATCAGTTTCCCGTTTCCCACTTAGTAATATACTCATAATAGGGTCAAACTCACAAAACTCTGGCCGGAAGCTTGAAGGCGTGGTGACGACGAAGATGGTCAGAGTTACGTCAATTATCGTCCTGATGAGCTGGCGTTTAATAAGAGCGAATATTTTAAGGTGTGTTTACAAATTTTCCCGTTTCCACTATTTGCGATGATTGAAAAAGCTTCCAGTAGCGTCGTATTCTTAAGGATATCCAGCGTATATGCGACAGAAGACGTCTCTTCATGTTCAAATTTGGGCATGGAAGTATCTCATGAAAATTTTAACACTGAAACTCTCCCTAGGTCGTGTCTTATCAAAAAAGTGCTGGAATAGGACTCTCCTCCAGTTCTAGTATACACAATTGATTTTTTAAAATTCCACACTATTTCGTTGCTTTGTGTTCGTAGAGACAGGATGGGATGTCTCTTGGCTACCAGTATGATTGTCTCATTCTGTCCATCTTCATAGCGACATTTCGTCTGTTTTTATCGAAAAACGAACCGCTTGCAGCATCGAGGCACGCGATTTTCACTAGCCCCACCTTTCAGAGCGCCCTATATTTAGCTGAGTGCGGCTAACTTTATTCGGCAAGAACAAACGGCATGACTAGCTAAATTGAGGTTTGCTCAGCTAGTGCAATAGGAGAACTGGAGGGGACTGAGTGTGACATTAACCCGGACCAGTGATGAGCGCAATGCAACCTTGAAAATTCGAAAGCCGCTCAATTTTTCCTGCTTTCGGAAACTATTGCCGATCTGGACCCTTCGAGATCGTTTTTGGATCTATAGGATGGGTTCATACTCCATGCGATGACCACCCGCGACAGTGCAGATCACGGTTATCGACTCTTGATCGGCATTTGTGGTGCGGAATATGTGAAGCGTGAAGTATGAACCCGGCCTAGGGGAATCCCATGTGGTAAGGTACTGGTTTGTTAGCGATTCGAAAGCTTTCAAATACACTCTGTTCCCTGTAGCGGTCTCGAAGAGTCTGGGCTGGGCTGCTTTGGCGGCATATCATGGGTTGCAGTCGGGTTTGCCGCGAGGTTAGCGTGCAATCTCAGAGGCAGACCCATTCACAACCCCAAGAATTACTGTTCATCAAACCTGGACCTGGACACGGGCAAACCACATCTGGCTATTCTTGTCTCGCCCTTTGAAGCGACATCCACCTGGCTCTCTTTTCTCTAGATTCATGATGAAAATCGACGAAAAAAAGACTAGGTCATGGAAATCTCCCCTCTTTTTGACGTAAAAACGCCAAAATAATGGGACTCAAGATGATCATCTGTCATAAATCAGTGCTGTGACTTACTGGACGGCTTCCAGATGTTCTTTAGGCTTCATGATTGTTTGATTTGTGTAATCTCCTCACTCTTGGATGCTTCCGCTTCCTTTTAGTTAACAATTCTTGACTTTCCTAATAGCCAGTTTTCGTAAAATTGAGTATACTGGTAGAATTTCCCGATTGCAGGTCGAGAAAGTGTTGGCATCATGGGGTTGGGGACGGTGGGCGGAAATGAAGAAGAGCGGTGAGCTTGAGGTAGGCAACTTTTCTTGAAGGTTGTGTGTAATTTTGAAGCAATTCTCATTGTGTATAGGTTTCGGAGATGGATATTGCTCACATGGCACGAACACTTCTGCTGCATTGTGTTCGAGAATATCGGGGAGACGAGCGCATCAGGCAGACTGTGTGGCAAATTATTGCTCCACAAGGCGCTAAGAACGCTAAGGAAGCGAAGGGGTCACAGTCTATTTACCACCAGGTATGTTTGGAGTTTCTTTTGTGATAGTAATGCTGAGTATTTACTTAGTGCTGTTTTTCAGGGATGGGCAGCTTTACCCGAATATAACCCTCCAAACTTTGCCCTGGACGCCTCTTTTCAACGCCATGTTCATCGTCATGCGAATAAGCTGTTGGTGAAGATCGATCAGTTGAGGCACCTGCAAAAGGTGCGTTATTACTTGGAATCGTTGAACAGTTATCAGAGCTCTCTATTGGGTATCATACATCGAAGAAGAGCTATACCCCAATATTAGATTAGGTTGAAAGCATGGCTGCCCTTTTCCTGTTGAGGTTTGAAAGAAACAGCACTTATTCAGTCAATCATCGGCGGTAAATCGGCTGAAATTGAAGCGGAGGCGAACTGGTCGTCCATCGATATCACCGTGCCAACGTTGGTTGAACCTATGTGCGATGGATGGGATGCGGACTGTGACAAGTGTCTGTTGATAGGCATCTTCAAACACGGCACGTATTTCTCCTAACTTCGTTCAACTTTTTCTAAATTCTCTCGTTTTCATGTAATGGCTCCTACAGGTCTCGATAACTTGGATGCGATCCGAGCGGACAAGACTCTGTGCTTTGCAACCAAAACGGGGTTACCGGAAACATTCCCAGGCGCGGCCGAGGTGTCGACAAGGCTTAGGAGGCTGATCGCTGTTAGCCAACGAAACATCAACGATCCTGTCTATGAAAAGTTGAAGTAAGTTTACATTATGGTCCACATTCAGAATATCATTCAGACATAGGAGTGGGGAAAAATCTTGTAGTGAGTGCGTTGATGTATCACGCTCTAAAGACGAACCAAAAAGGAAGAATTGTAGGTGGAATCGACGAGAAGAACAAGAATACATGCGAGTATTGCGGTCGTTTGGTATGAAGGACAAGCGAAACGATCCGACGATGATCGACTGGGATGCGTTCCGAGCGTTTTCTCCGTTGTTGGAGAAGAAGAGCGATGAGGAAATGCAGGAACATCTGTATTGCATTCTCGCAATGTGCACAAAGGTAAGTTATCACTAGCATTCAGCGACAAGTGAAGGCTTAGTTTTCTCCCAACTCTTCGTCAGTTATTTTTTTAGTATTTCATTTTGCTCAATTGGAATCAAGGTTTTCCGTGTACGTAGCCTCAGAATGGGTGGACTTAGTTGGCGGTTCCACAACTTATCAGTTTAATTTTATTCGTGAGTTCTAATTATACTGTGATATGAACCTGCCTTTGTTCGAAACATGTATATCCCCCATGGTTGTATCTTTTCGGGACCTATACTTGCTTCATCGTGAATGTTTTTAATCCTTGTAAGTTTAAGGCTCAAGGAGGTGAAGTATCGGCTCTGGACACTATACGAGCTCTCTCTGTGGCCGCTGTGACATCACGAAAAGCCCAGAAGTTGATGAATCGGTTACACCTCGCGAGAAAGGTAAGTGATTCCATGTTTCCTATCTGAAAACGGATTCGACGTCGTTTACACTTCCGCCGCCGAGCGGCGCCGTGAAGTGCAATCCTTTAATATTGATCGTGGTGCGCCGCGTCATCTGTATCATAGAATCGCACTTCGCCGCGTCTCTCGGCGGCGTAAGTGTAAGCGTACCCATCATGTAGAAACCTCAAGACCTTCCTCCCAGACTTCTCTATTTTCGTGTACCCTTGCTCCTAACTAAAAGTTACTAGCCAATACCGAAACTTTCCTCGTATCAGCCTGAAAACTGCCGATGGCACTCTCTTTCTGCCTCTCAGGCACTCAAGGCGCTGAGACGCGGATCTCTAAGCCGTCGCCACAGATTGGCGGATCCTCTATCAGGGCGGAGCGATTCATGAGGCTCGGTCGCTCTCGTAGTATTCGAATAAACCAAGTCCTCTCAGACGTGGACCGATAGCACAGATGCGCCAATACGCTATGTAGTGGCGCTTTTTGTATGACGTTTTACACGTATGGACGACCAATCAAACGTACACGTTGAATGGCCATAGCAAATCCGCTCTGTATATGAGACGCGTGGAGTCTGGGTTGAGAACCGATTTGAAGTCGTCAATTTGCAAGCAAAGGAAATGGCATTCACGGGTCAGATCTTTAGGGCGACCCCTTTGTCCCGATGGATAAACAAGGAGCATTCGGTAAGACATGATCCCTCAGCCAAATTTTGTTGCTGACAGTCCTGTCGACTTGGATGTGCGCACGGGCCCAACTCGAACGAATAGTGTTATGGTGTGCTCTTGGCGAGATCGTGGTGATGGTGCGCATCCGGGAAGCCTCCGCGAACGGGAAGCGCACGTTCTCGCGGTCAGACGCGTGGTGGTGAGCCAACGGCGCGTGCTCGGTGCGCTTCATGGCGTTCCCGAGTGCCTGAGCTCACCGCAAGGCTTCGAAAATGCCTATAACATCTTCCTCAGTAAACTTGGGCAAATTTGGAGGGCACTCGTGGATTATGCGCCCAAAAGTGGTCCTAGAAAAATATAAAACTTGTTTTTATCAGAACGGCTAAATTTTCTAAACAGCCTTGTTACAAATTCTTTTTGTTGTTGTTGATGACTGATAACACAAGGAGCTCATTATCTTCGTTTGATCCGGAGGTGAACGAACGAAGTATGCGAGGAAGGTGAAGAGGAAGTGAACTGGCGTTCTCTCATAGGATTTCAATAGTTGCTGATGTCAGCAATTAATACCACGCTGACAATGCAGTTTTAGGTTCATGCTTTGGCTGCTGGTTTGGATAAAAATAACACCGATGTTGAAGTTGTGCTCAGCCGAAGCGATGCCATCTGGTTGGACCACACAACACGACAAAGAACTGATATCTGTGTGCGATCAGCATGGCATTGACAATATTTCCGCCAACATCCTTCAAAAAGCAGCTTTTCAGAAGGTTGGAAGATTTTTTATGCCCTGATACCATTTTTTTCGCTTTACTCATTTCGCTTCCGGATGTTAGATCATTCGACCGACGGAGAAGACATTGCTGCGTAGAGTGATCGAAGTGTGCACAACGGTAGAGACCGGGAAATGGAATGGAACGGCGAGCACGGAAAGCGTAGATGACAGTGATGTGGAGGAAAGGCTGCGCTCTCAACAACAGGTGACAATTCGTCTCACGAAGCTTCGGTTCTGCGTGGGTGGAGGTCTGGCAAAGCGCAGTTCTTTTCAGGTGCGGCGAGGCCGAAAACGTGCAGTGGATACGGACACGCAGAAAATGCGCGCTCTGATGCAACAGTCTATGCTGTCGCAAATGAGTGATTTACCGTTAGCTGCCGCTATGCTGCAATCGGCTATGTTCATGCCGCAGCTGATGGGCGGCAATGCTGCTGCTGCACAGCTTCTCACGTCACTTTTTGCCATGGCTGGTTGGTTTTCATCATTTTGCGTAGGGTGCAACAGAATACATTCTCTGTAGACTTCTTTGCTTCTAAGCCAAATATACTCAAGGTTTAGCAGTCATCCGCAGATCATTTTTCTCAGGGCACTTCCCTCAAGCTGTGCACTAGTTTTCAGACTTGGAAACAAATTTAACACAAAATTGGGCAACTTCATAGTTGAAAATTATAGGCCATAGTTATACACCAGCGTTTCGCCGCCGCTGGCTTCCGCGGCATATCTGCTATCTGCCGATTTCGGAATGTGACCAATTGCAGGCGTCCCGCAAAAACCAGCGGCACCGAATAGCAAATGTATAACTGGGGCCATACAGTCTGCATGTGCAGTTTGCATGAATCCTAGTGACACTTCGCGTTCCCCATTGAAAGTTGTCGCAAATTCGGTGCACCTGTGTTATAGAATATGGCAGGGAGTTTGCGGCAACCTTCATTAGGGCTGTAATACTAGGATCCCAGCTGTATTTGCTTCGTTCGCTGACGGCTCATCTTGGGCAAAGCAACCGCTCGTTAACTGTAGCTCTAGAGTCAAGAACGAGATCAAAATAATCCACGCAAGTTTTTTTCAAAGGTTGTTTCATTGCCACCAGACACACCAAGTAAAACTTTATCCACCGCGGTCGACTTGGAGCTCCTCTCGATTCGGCCACCTGACAAGCTGTTGCCATTCTCTGGATAAAGTGACCTGGCAGAAATGTGGTGCGTTCTGTGTGCCACCGTGCCATGCAGAAGGTATACCCGACTGGAGCTAGCAACACTGGACAGCTGGACTAGGGTTTGCGCCAGAAGACTGGTTCTGCCCACTACTAGCATCGAGGAAAAGACGAAAAATGCAGAAAAAACTGTGCTTTGTGAGGGAACGTGTGTTGAAGAGAATATGCTCGTGTTAGAAGACAATTTTTTTAGCAAGCGTCTGAAAAGTTGCTCAAATATTTGCAACTTACACTGCTTTTCTAACTAATTCTGTAGCGGTTCTCGCAGGGTACGATTATTTGAACTTTATTGAAATTGATGGAAATGAAATTCATGTTCCAGCATCTGGAAGTGGAACCAGTTCTTCTGGAGCTGGAGGCTCAGCCACGGCAGGAACTTCGGCTGCTGCAACAACTGCGTCATCACAAGCAGCTGCTGCTGCTCTGTTGGCTAGCGCAGCATCTGGATTTCCGCCGGACTGGAAGCTGATGTTTTGAATCTCACTAAAAAGGTGGGTTGAAGATCACGGTCATCTTCCTATACCGCATGATGACACCTATGGGATATCCCGGATGGCTGTGTTATCATTGAGGTGTACTGCTGTCAAATACCCCATTGCAGGCAGAACCAGCTCCTGCTTCCGCTTCCACCTCCGCTTCGACATCCTCCACCTCGTCTGCACCTGCACCGTCCACCTCACAACAGCAACAACAACAATCGGCTGCAATGGGGCAACTTGGGTTAAATGAATTGATAATCCTGGCCAGCCTGCCACCTGGTTGGTTAATACATTTTTCATGTGTGCCTGTAAGAATGTGCTCCAGTTTCTCCCCTTCCAGATACCAGAATTCCGGTTCAAAATGCTCAGACAGAAGGAGCGGATATTGGGTGACGCAGCGCCAAGGTTGAAAAACCTAAGTACCTGGCTAACATCTCATCCTACGTATATCTTGGACCTAGCAACCTTAGGTACGCCTCCTCTTTACTTCGATTTTCTGTGTAGTAGTTTACTTAAATTTTGTGTGTTGCAATCTGTGTATCCAGGCAAAGAACCACCCCCATCCGTACCAACGCCCGTGGTTGCGAATGCAGCAGTTGACTCCACTCCGTCTAGTGCAAAACCGTCAGCTCCGCCTACTCCCGAAACCATCTACACCAAAGCCGCGTAGCTGCTACCACTCCAGCTCCCCAGTTCAAAGCCGGTGAGCGCGGCGCCCACTCCAGCACCTGCAACCCCGAAACCAGAGTCTAGTCCACGTCTGGAGCCGGGCGAGATTCCCAAAGAAAACATCAAATGCTGGAGCATCTGCATCTACATCTGCTGCGGATGGTCCAGTGTCGGTGTTTAGCAGGTGATTTTCTTTTCGCTGTTTATCCAGAATTATATCGCGCATATATCACGTGGAGTTTAGGTTGACTGGATCCTTGCCTTCCCGCTTCAAAATGGCCAACGCTTAGCAAATTGCCATCTTGGTTGGATCAGCATCCAGAGGCTAATGTGCATAGTAGTAGTGTACCTCTTGCTCAGGTTCGTAACTCAACCTATTTTGACATGGCTCATGTGAAATATGCAACATTTCTTCAGTTAGTGGTAGGACTTTCTCACCCGGACCGACTGGGAGGTGATGGTGTTGTCAACGCAGCAATTGCCGCATCCACTCCATCGTCCGCGACCAAATTGGCTGATAAGGCATCAAGCAGCAGTAGCGTGTTTGGAGGTGATTGGTGTTCTTTCTGAAGTTTGGTCGTCACCTTTTAATTATTGTCTTGAATTTATTTTTAAGGTGGGTCATTGTCTGCTGGTTCATCAAGTGCAGCTGCTGCCAGTGCTGCTCTAGCTGCTGAAGCTGCGACAAAACAACAATTGGAGGCGCTGCAAATGCAGATGTTGATGCAACAAACATTATTCCAACAATCGCTACTCGGCTTCAATCCTTATGCTCTGACTGGCTCAACATCTACTAGTGCAAACTCTTCCGCAAATGCCAAGGTATAACACGTTCTCTGTTTCTCGTAATGTCAAAATTTGAGACGAACCTGGATTTGTATGCGTATGCCGGCACCAATGCTTGTTAGTGGCATTGGTGTAGCTAATCTGCAACTGCTCCGTGGGAGCAGAACGTTGACACTGTTTAGAGAAACTAACCTGAAGCCGTAAGCACTTGTCGCCGCACAAATAACTAGATGTCACGTCATCAGGATAGAGTTTTCTCCAGTGGTTTGCCGCTGGCATTACCTGACATGACGAGTTTTAAGCCAACCGTCGGCCTTGTAATTGCCATTGGCCAGCTAAATGCCAGTTGTCACCCAGCTATTGGGCAACGGTCGAGTTTTCGCCAGCTGTCCGCTGCCTCAGGGAAAAATCCGCCTCACGCCTGGCTGACCTGAAAAGCCGGCGTCCCTAGCGGGATTGTGGCCGTGGTGCCCGAAATTCGAAGTTTTGTCGCCCGCGGCAGTGGCTATGGCGAACGTGGTAGTAACTTTAGAGGACGAGCAGCTGTTTCGTGCCCTGACTACAAGCCGCGCGCAAGACAAGTCGCTGACTCTGATGGGCCTGGGCGACGAGCCTCTCTGAATTCTATCGGCTGGGCGTGAAGCAGGGGGACTCCGGGGCATTGGCACAAATCATTCGTGTTGGGGTCCCCACAGGTGGGGTGGGGGGGGTGACCTCAACGCCACGGTCTGCGGTGGAGTATACCCCACTGCTAACCGTGGGTTAACCTTATAGTTTGCCCGTCCTTTAGTTCCAGATATTCTGCAGTATTGCGAAAACGAAAGAAATTTCAGCCCGAGGACCTCTTGAATCCGTTGCTTATGGCTTCTTTGATGACGAATCCGCTTGCGATGCAGTCACTTCTGATGGATCCAACAGCATTGGCAGCGCTTTCGTTGGCAGGTGCGGGTGGAACTGGTACAGCAGGCGTCCTTCATTCAGGAGCGGCGAAAAAATCGAAGACATCTCACAATACTCAACCCTAAACATAGTGTTTTACTTGTGTATTTCATCTCATATCGTTACTTGCATGTTCATTGTACAGTACTAACCTTATATCCCACCCACCAGGCTGTTGCTTTGGTGAAGTCGAGTCGTAGCCGAGTATGACTTGTTGAGGTCGGTCATACTTGGCTACGACTTGACCTTTATGCGAGTTTGAAAGCGCATTTCGGGTTGACTGTTAAACTATTTGTGTATTTTCCTTACTGTTTAGGCACATGTTTTTGTGGTCCGTGTCGGATCGAATTGAGTCGATGCGGCGCATGATCTCCTTTCTTTGTACTGTTTTCGGTAAGCGTTTTTCACGTTTCCCTACACAATTACGGTGATTACGGTGGCTCTAAGCGATTAATATATTCCATAGTATTTATGTAAATTTAGTGCGTGGTCAATTTGTCTGTCCAGTTGTTGTGTTTTCATCTTACCTGATCTTTGACCTACCTGGTGAATTTTTTTTTCATCGTTTCTCCCTATCGCTCTCTAAGAAATGAAATGTATTGGGAGGAACGAATTCGTAACGATCATATGTGTAGTAAAAGAGCTGAGCTAAGAAGAGAACTTTCTACCATTGTTAGTAACGATGTTTTATGGAAACGTTTTACTGTTGAATCTCGTTTTAACTGTAGTTGCAGCTGTCTAGAATTTCAAGTTGAAATGAATTTCAAGCATACTTGTTTGTATGCTTGTGTGGTCGGAGATTGAGAACGTTGTTGCGGTTGGAGTTAAGCTCCTCCAAGTGCCGCCCAGTTCAACACAATAGCAACAGCTGTTGAGAATGCGGCTCCTGTTGCGTAACCCTAGGTGTTCAGATGAGTTTCGACAATATGCTACATATGATTTATCACTTCAGCAGTGATATGCTTGATGTTGTGAGCCAAATGAGCCCCAAAGCTCCGTGCCTTCTGACCGAGAGCATCGCTAGGTTCTAGGGAGCAGTTCGCGAATGGGGCGGGGAGGAAGGGCTTTGTACGCGCGTGTATTTTGCCTACTCAGGCAGTGACGCCGTCTGAGGGGGCAGCAATACCCGCTGACTGAACATTGTACCTGGGCGAGCACCGGTATTCACAGCCCCTTCAAACGGTAAATGGTGGAGCGCTCAGCCGGCAAATAGTGGCACCTTCACCCCGCATTCACTGTCCCCTCGGCCGGTATATGGAGGTCCGCTCACCCTATAGTACTTGCTTGGCGTGTGAATCATATTGATCTCCAGGAGCTGAAGTTCGAGGTTCGCGCTTCATCCATAAAGCGGTAAGCTTTATCGCTTCAAATTTCGTGAACCCATCCGCTGCCAGGCCCCAGCGGTCACATCGAACCGTAAGGGGTTGGGGGTCAATGATCCATATCTTGCGGATGACCGCCCGTTGGAATGTCATAATCCGAAGAACCATCACGATGCCCATTTTGCCCGCGCCGTATGTGGCCCTGGTTTGCCTTTAGCTGTTCAGTATTGGGCCGATGATGTGCATATGTCTGCCCGCTCGCCCCGTAAAGCCATGCCCCTAAGCCGGTCATGCTATGTCTGCCCGTTCCAGCCAGTGACATGCTCCGTCCTGGGATTTATGTCCGCCCGCTGACCCCATAAAGCCATGACCCTCAGCCGGTGAAATGCATGCTCGCCCGCTCAGCCGGTAAGACGCTCCGCCGCCAATATAAGCTTGCCCGCTCAGCCTGCGAGCCTACTTCTCCGCCCGCGCAGCCGGTGTTATTATCTGAGAAGTGTTATCAGTGATAATAGGCGCGCACACGTTATTCATCATCAATTTTATATGACGGTATCGCCAAGTTCGGTTCGTTTGTCGATTCAAGCACAGCTCTGAGAAACTTGTGGGGATCAATCCTTTTTCATCAAGTCTGCTGTAGGGTGTGAAAGCATGGACTTTTGGTATTCTGATTGGCTTGCACCTTGTTTGGACGATTTGGTCCTACTTTTCTATGTTGAGCTCGTTCACCGCGGCTGGTAAGTGTGTATTCTCTGTATACCTAGGGGACCGTACGTGATGATGGGAGGGTTGAACATCTGGGGTTGAACCGTAGTGGTTCGATGTGGATAACACCGGTGTTCCGATCCATGTCAGAAAAAGCGAAAGTGCCTAGAGCGTGAAATGCATTTTGCGAAAACGAATTACATGCATTGTTGATATCTCTTGGGCCTCTATAGTAGAATTGGATACCATCCCTTCCCGAGCAGCTGGCTTCCAGAGGTTATAGGCGCTTTTCGTGCTTCACGAAAATCCAGGGTACATCGGGCAGTTTTCAAGGGTATTGCGAACATTTTCTCGGATTCAACTTAAAACTTGTGCGGAAGGGTTTTCTTAGGATATTGAACTCGAATCTGAGGCGGCATGCACGTACTCGAGTGTTACGAAAATGTTGGGGCTTCGGCGCGTTTGATTATGGAAGTGCTAAAGCTGGAATGGGGTTGGGGTAGCACTGAAAAGTTGTTCCCTAGCCATCCCTACCTATGAGGTGGGGCCGCTGAGATACCATTGATTGGTTATCTCCGGCCCTCGCGCTGCGATCATCAAACGCGCCGACGCCCTAAACTCTGCCTCAATCCCTTCGTAACACTCGCGTACGTGCATGCCGCCCCTGTGGTCCGTTTGCAATATTTTACAGCAGATTACAGTGGGTGCCACACCTTTTTTCGGGGCAAAACCTGCTTTCATATTTCGAAAATTGACGGATAGACATCAAAATCCAATTCGCCGTGCGTAACCACCATAGAAGTTTCGAGCTAAATCTGTGACTTCCACCAAACTGTCGTATACCCGCCGTAATCTACGTAATCTATCAAAAAACGATAGGCCTAGTGCATACTTGCCGCGACGGGCGACGCGACATATTGTCTGTCATACATATCGACCGAAAATCAATATGGGTGATATGCACTGTCGCTGTCGCACATCGCGGAAAGTGCGCTAGGCCATAGAGAGACCTCGGATTCGTTTAGACAGTCCAAGTCACGTCCGGAGAAAAATGAGCGCTATCCATATTGCAGAGACCATACTTCCAGCGACGACGCGACGGAGTGTTTACCATATGGATCGACCGAAAATCGTTATGCCTGATCTGCACTGTGCCTGTCGCTGGTCGCGGGAAGTATGATCCCGGCATAGTAGCATTCCGGAAATCGTCAAAGGTCGCGGGTTGTCCTCAAGATTTTCCCTTGATGGCAAGCTTTGGAGTAACTATGTCCAGAGCTTCGAGAAATCGACATTTGATTAACAGATTTGTGGTCAGCACTATAGTAGTACAAAAATGAAAGTATTTCTTTAAAAAGAAATCGAACGAACGAAAAACGAAGCAACCTCGTTCGAAACAAAGTCGAACGAACGAAAAATGAAAAAATTTCGTTCGAAAAAAAAATGGATCGAACGAAAATCGAAAATTTTCGTTCGAAATAATTTCGAACGAACGAAAATCGAAAATTTTTCGAAAAAAGTTTTTTTCGAAACCGCATTTTTTTCGAAATTCGTTCGAAATTTTTTCGAACGAACAAATTTCGAAACTAATCAAAATTTCGATTTTTTCAAAACAGAAATTTTAAAAATTTCCGATTTTCGTTCCAAGTTTAGGATCTTTTTTCGACATTCCTTCAAAAACTCGGATCTTTCCTTGGAAACCGAATGGACATTCCACACGTGTTCGATTTCTACTCAAATCGCGAGCATGTATTGCCTTTCTTCCTTATTTCAAGCAGTTCGAAGTGATGTTTTTCGGGCCTGTAATGTTCGAGTCTCCTAATCAGTGCTATATTTTGACATGACCGATCGCTCCGCAGCTTTCTCCGCTCGGACTCATTAGAGCAGGAAAGACTTTATGTTCCCCGGTCCCAAGCACAACTTATTCGAGCAGGCAAGTTCTTCGCTGACGCCCACGACAATTTGGCACGAAACAAAAAAAAAATGAAAACGCTCCTCGAACCTAACGTTCGCTGAGCGGTTTCAAAATCGAATGAAATTCCGACAAAAGTTTCGAAAAACCAGATCTCGAACAAACGAAAATTGAAAAAAATTTTGTTTGAAAGGATTTCGAACGAACGAAAATCGAGAAAAATTCGTTCGACAAAATTTCAAACAAAAGAAATTTGAAAAAAAAATCGTTTGACGAGGTATCGAACGAACGAAATTTGAAAAAAAAATTCGTTCGACGAAATTTCGAACGAACGAAAAAAAATTCTAAAAATCTTTCGAAATTTGTTCGAAAATTTCGTTCGTGTACAAGTGTAGTCAGCACCAAGGATCTGCGGAGTTTTCTGTTTTCTGTTTTCTGTAAAAATAGGCAAATTTGTACAGAAAACAGAAAAAAAACGTATACCGCGATTTGCAGCAGGACTGTTTTTTTTTAGATTTTTCGATGCTAAGCCGAAAGGATGAGGATGTACTTTACCCAGGCTCTCTGTAGTTGTACCACGCTAGATACTTTTGTCTTTCTGTAGTGGTTATCCATTAGGGAGTGTGTGGCGTGGTGGGAGGAAACGGTGCTGTTCGCTGTACACGGTCGGGTTCGATCCTCGCCGAGGTGAACCGAACCAACCAACCCTCCAGGATCCTTCAAATTTGGGACAGATTTATGTAGGGAGATGAAGGCACTCAATGGGAAGTCGGCTGGCCCCCGCAACCCACTAAATAAGCACGAAACCCATTCCTCTAAAAAAAATGTGCCGCGTCAGTGCCGGCAAAGTAGCGCGACCCTCGACTGTGCCGCGATAGTTCCGCGATAGTGCCGCAGCGGCTCCGTGATCAGACGATTCTGCTACCGTGCCTTGAGCCTCGACATCGCGGCGATAGTACGGCAGCAGCTCCGCGTTAGAACGTTAGGCTCCGCGAGGATGCAGCAGCGAACCCGCGTGGAGTTCGATGCACTGTCCTGTGTGGTAAAAAGAAAATGTCGCCGGTTCAATATACCCAAGTTTGAGGTACATACCGTGTTCCCTTGTGCGCAAAAGCGGCGGTAACCTCTGTCCTTATCAGACAAAGGACGTAACGACCGCAGGTGCGAATTTTTGTTCTTACACTTAGACCCCCTCGAGTTGTCTTATAATTCTTAAATCACTTCAAAGCAGACACTCTCCCGAAGCCGCTGCGGCGTTATCGCGCAGCCAAAGCGGTGCTGTCGGGTCCCTGCTATAGCTCCACGGTAGTGCCGCCGCGGCCACGCGATAGTGCCCCTTCGGTGCCTGCACGCGCCAAAGCGCCCCTATCGCCGAGCCCCCGGCGCAATTTCTCTGATAGTCAAGCCTCTACGAATACCCGCTGCCCATCGTACCCGCTTTGATGGAGCGGGGTAATGTAGGCCCAAACTGTACCATGCACGCAAATTTTTAAATACGTGTTTTAATTCACTGCAACGCAGATGGCATAGAATTCAGTTAAGATGAAGCGCCAAAAAATTGAAGGTGAGCCTATGAGGCAGATGATAATTCTGCCACAGAGGTACGAGCAGCTCTCAACGGTGGAGCGAACGACGCGTCAGGTCATTTATACTCTAACGGCACAGGTGGTACGGGCGTGACTCTCAGCTCTGAGGAGTAGTACAGTGTCAAAATATGTACACTCAGGAACGGAAAGCTGGCTCCGACTTCAATACGTTACTCCTTGTACAGACATATGTATTAAGCTTC
Organism: Aplectana chamaeleonis; assembly: GCA_029168955.1. Lineage (NCBI taxonomy): Eukaryota > Metazoa > Nematoda > Chromadorea > Rhabditida > Cosmocercidae > Aplectana > Aplectana chamaeleonis. The sequence continues at coordinate 25,708 of JAPDOI010001380.1, read as the reverse complement.
TAATAAATAATCGAGCTTTTATTGCCTGGGAAAAGGAAGGTTTGATGAGCACTTGTCACCTCATCGCACTCATAATCTGCAATTCTTGAGCGTCTCTACTTTTTGCTCTGGCCAACTGCAAGGTTTTAAAAATTCAATGAAAGAAGCATAGATCACTCAAAGAATGTAAAAAAAGCTCAATGTTTTGAAAATTTTTGTTTAGTGTACGCTGAACACGCGTTATTGATTTTTGGAAATTTTCTGTTTTCTGCCCATTTTTGGAGATTTTTTCCGTTTTCTGTTTTCTGTCGAACTAGATTTTCTGTTTTCTGTTTCCCAAAAATAATTTTTTCCGCAAATCCTGGTCAGCACCCTCCAAACAACCCCTAGAGCAGATATACATAGGTCAAATCTGGAAACATTTCTTGAACATTTTCAGGACGACCTTGTTGAAGTAAGTGTACTCAACCAACCACAATGGGTACAAAGGCAAAACTCCTGTTATTCTGTGCAAAACTCGAAAAATGTGCCTTAATCCGAACTTTGTACAGTGGGTTATTTCGGGCGCTCAACACGATTATTAGCTCTGCCCACGTGTAGCTAGATGCCTCCGAGGGCACGGCCTGGAACGCTGTCCCATTCCATGTAGCGGGTAAATTACGGGTTTTGGCTACGATAGATAGAACCCGCAAATTCTTGTGTCGATGCTACAAGGGTGCAAATTCTACGCGTATTCCACGTAAAAACGAAGGCTAAATTCGAAACACTGATCTCTCTGTCGCTTAAAAGGCAGGGTTCTCGACAAAATCGGTTGTTGTGCTATTCCTATGGAATGGTAGCTCTGACCATCACAAAAGTAAAAATAAGTGGAAAATTTTAGGAAAAACGTTCAGGATTAAGTTTTTGCTTGGTGGCCTACCGCCCCCAATTATCGAGACTTGTGTAAAAGCCTGTTTTTTCAACTTTTATTTTGCTTCTAAAGTAAGTTTTGAGCATTTCTGGACACTACTGACTACTTTGACAGCAAAATAATGGGCGGATAAGCAAGCATTAATGAAAATCTCGTTAATTAGGGGGCCGGCCGACACCGGTAGTTAGCCGTTATACTTTGTTTTTGAGATTGATTCCCGCAAATTTCCGGGTTTTTGCACTTATTATTACTTTTGTGATGACCAAATCTACATTCTGATGAAGAAAGCTCAAAAAATGTTTTTATCGCGAACTCTGCCTTCAACCCGTATATTCTCGCTATAATTTTATAGCAAGAATCCACGGATTTTGCGACAGCCTGTGTTGAAATGCAATCTCAAACCCGCGCTGGCTACGCGGAACGTAGGGATGCCGTTCGAACAGTGTTGGCCCAGTCAACCCACGGTTAGCTTGACACTGTGGGTGGTCGTGGAGGAGTGACCCCGTGTCGCACTCTGGGAGACATTGCCAAGGATATTTTGGTCGCTGGGATGCTGTAGGCCGTGGGAAGAAACGGCGATGCGCTCGATGGCAGCGGGGATCGCCTTTCTTGTCCGGATCAGGAGTGGGTGGGTCGATCGACCGAGTGCTGCAACGAGAATAATCGTAGAATATGCGGGCGATGTAGCTAAAATTTCACCAACTGAGGCTAAACCTTCCGTAATTTACGTAAATTCTTGTGTCAAAATTAGACTAGATGCCTCCGAAACCCTGGGCATCTCTGGTTTCCATGTGAGGCATCTAGCTACGCGTTAGCAGAGAGGTTCGTTTCCAGATTCTAGAAATAATAGGGCGCGTTTCGAAAGGTACACTAGGTACCGTAACGACGACCTTGAGCCTATAGCTTCCCAGAACCAGAAGCTCGGGACGAGATAGTACACAGTTTTGCGTAAAAGTACAAGAGATACTAATGACTCAGTTCTTTTTCGCAGATGTATCGAATGCTCTAAACACTTCCCTTGTGAGCCCCGAACGTTCCAGAACTCATAGGAATTGCATGATTACAATTAAAGCATCGAACAGTCTCTTATTTTTAATCTGTTATTGTGGTGAGCGCGAAGCGCTCACCAGATTTGGCTTTGATTCGCCATCGCGCAACCCCTTGATCTCAGTATCAGGGTCCAGAGTAAACGTAGAAACACCGTTCTTTTTCGCATTTAATACACTTTAGAAAGGTGAATAACTGTTCAAAAAATGGTCCGGAATGGTTACCTGAGATTCGAGAAAAAGTGTCAAAACCACGTCATTTTGGTCGAAAAAATGTTCATCTCCTTTTTTTCAGTTGGCGTTCACGATCTTGTTGGAACTCTTATCGTTGAGCTAGAGAGCTCATTTTTGGCCAGGAAGCTGGTTTTGTTTGCACCTAGCTCCTGTCAAATTTTGAAGTTGGTAGCTCGATTTTTGCGGAACCTCAAATTTGAGGGTAAAGAAAGACAAAACACGTAAACATGTTATTAAAAACCAACCGACGTTTGCTTATTCGTAAAAATGAACTAGTGAAATAAACACCGTTACTGATAGGCTTTTGCTCAGGATTTGACGGGGCAACGCTTCAATCAATACGGCGGGATCTCGGAAGTACTTTTTGAAACGCCGCACGGTGTGACTCAGAAGAGCGCGACAGAACGCCGTAGATACTGTGCGGGACCCCAGCAGGAGTGCGAAAGACGTCGTAGAACATGTGTGTGACCAAAGTAGGAGTGCGCCGGACGCCGTAGAAAGTGTGTGGGACCCAAATTGGTGTGCGCAGAACGCCGTAGAAAGTGTGCGGGACCCAAGTGGGAGTGCGCCGGACGCCGTAGAAATTGTGCGGGACCCAAATGGGTGTGCGCAGAACGCCTTAGAAAGTGTGTGGGACCCAAATGAGAGTGCGCCGGACGCCGTAGAAAGTGTGCGGGACCCAAGTGGGAGTGCGCCGGACGCCGTAGAAAGTGTGCGGGACCCAAATGGGTGTGCGCAGAACGCCCTAGTAAGTGTGTGGGACCCAAATGAGAGTGCGCCGGACGCCGTAGAAAGTGTGCGGGACCCAAATGAGAGTGCGCCGGACGCCGTAGAAAGTGTGCGGGACCCACGTGGGAATGCGCCGGACGCCGTAGAAAGTGTGCGGGACTCAAATGGGTGTGCGCAGAACGCCGTAGTAAATGTGTGGGACCCAAATGGGTGTGCGCAGAACGCCCTAGAAAGTGTGTAGGACCCAAATGAGAGTGCGCCGGACGCCGTAGAAAGTGTGCGGGACCCAAATGAGAGGGCGCCGGACGCCGTAGAAAGTGTGCGGGACCCAAATGAGAGTGCGCCGGACGCCGTAGAAAGTGTGCGGGACCCACGTGGGAGTGCGCAGAACGCCCTAGAAAGTGTGTAGGACCCAAATGAGAGTGCGCCGGACGCCGTAGAAAGTGTGCGGGACCCAAATGGGTGTGCGCAGAACGCCCTAAAAGTGTGTAGGACCCAAATGAGGAGTACGCCGGACGCCGTAGAAAGTGTGCGGGACCCAACTGAGTGCGCCGGACGCCGTAGAAAGTGTGCGGGACCCAGAGTGGGGAGTGCGCCGGACGCCGTAGAAATTGTGCGGGACCCAAATGGGTGTGCGCAGAACGCCTTAGAAAGTGTGTGGGACCCAAATGAGAGTGCGCCGGACGCCGTAGAAAGTGTGTGGGACCCAAGTGGGAGTGCGCCGGACGCCGTAGAAAGTGTGCGGGACCCAAATGGGTGTGCGCAGAACGCCCTAGAAGGTGTGCGGGGCCCAAATGAGAGTGCGCCGGACGCCGTAGAAAGTGTGCGGGACCCAAATGAGAGTGCGCCGGACGCCGTAGAAAGTGTGCGGGACCCACGTGGGAATGCGCCGGACGCCGTAGAAAGTGTGCGGGACTCAAATGGGTGTGCGCAGAACGCCGTAGTAAATGTGTGGGACCCAAATGAGTGTGCGCAGAACGCCCTAGAAAGTGTGTAGGACCCAAATGAGAGTGCGCCGGACGCCGTAGAAAGTGTGCGGGACCCAAATGAGAGGGCGCCGGACGCCGTAGAAAGTGTGCGGGACCCAAATGAGAGTGCGCCGGACGCCGTAGAAAGTGTGCGGGTCCCACGTGGGAGTGCGCAGAACGCCCTAAAAAGTGTGTAGGACCCAAATGAGAGTGCGCCGGACGCCGTAGAAAGTATGCGGGACCCAAATGGGTGTGCGCAGAACGCCCTAAAAAGTGTGTAGGACCCAAATGAGAGTACGCCGGACGCCGTAGAAAGTGTGCGGGACCCAAATGAGAGTGCGCCGGACGCCGTAGAAAGTGTGCGGGACCCACGTGGGAATGCGCCGGACGCCGTAGAAAGTGTGCGGGACTCAAATGGGTGTGCGCAGAACGCCGTAGTAAATGTGTGGGACCCAAATGGGTGTGCGCAGAACGCCCTAGAAAGTGTGCGGGACCCAAATGAGAGTGCGCCGGACGCCGTAGAAAGTGTGCGGGACCCACGTGGGAATGCGCCGGACGCCGTAGAAAGTGTGCGGGACTCAAATGGGTGTGCGCAGAACGCCGTAGTAAATGTGTGGGACCCACGTGGGAGTGCGCAGAACGCCCTAAAAGTGTGTAGGACCCAAATGAGAGTGCGCCGACCGCCGTAGAAAGTGTGCGGGACCCAAGTGGGTGTGCGCAGACCGCCGTAAAAAGTGTGTAGGACCCAAATGAGAGTACGCCGGACGCCGTAGAAAGTGTGCGGGACCCAACTGAGTGCGCCGGACGCCGTAGAAAGTGTGGGACCCAAATGAGAGTGCGCCGGACGCCGTAGAAAGTGTGCGGGACCCACGTGGGAGTGCGCCGGACGCCGTAGAAAGTGTGCGGGACCCAAATGGGTGTTCGCAGAACGCCGTAGAAAGTGTGCGGGACCCAGAGTGGGAGTGCGCCGGACGCCATAGAGAGTGTGTGGGACCCATATGGGTGTGCGCAGAACGCCTAGAAAGTGGGTGGGACCCAAATTAGAGTGAGCCGGACGCCGTAGAAAGTGTGCGGGACCCAAACGAGAGTGCGTCGGACGCCGTAGAAAGTGTGCGGGACCCACGTGGGAATGCGCCGGAGGCAGTTGGAAGTTTGGGGGACCCAAATGGGTGGGCGCAGAACGCCGTAGAAAGTGTGCGGGACCCACGTGGGAATGCGCCGGACGCCGTAGAGAGTGTGCGGGACCCAAATGGGTGTGCGCAGAACGCCCTAGAAAGTGTGTGGGACCCAAATGAGAGTGTGCAGGACGCCGTAGAAAGTGTGCGGGACCCAAGTGGGAGTGCGCCGGACGCCGTAGAAAGTGTGCGGGACCCAAATGGGTGTGCGCAGAACGCCCTAGAAAGTGTTTGGGACCCAAATGAAAGTGCGCCGGACGCCGTAGAAAGTGCCGTACCCAAATGGGTGTGCGCAGGGCGCCGTAGAAAGGCTGCAGGACATCAGTGGGGTGTGCAAGATGTAACAGAAATTGCGCAGGACATTAGTGGGAGTGTGAAGGATGTCATAGAAAGTGTGCAGGACATCAGTGAGAGAGTGCAGGACTATAGTGGAGTGTGCAGCACCTTATAGAAAGTGTGAAGGACATCAGTGGAAGGGTGCAGGACATCATAGAAAGAACGCAGGCTATCAGTTGGAGTGCGCATGACGTCAGTGGGTTTACTTTCATCTAACACCACCAGGCATAAATCATGTCAGAAAGGAAACCTTTAGGAAAAATAAATGAAATTCCTGAAAGTTTAGGTTCCTGGCAAAAGTAAAGATTTGGCATGGTCACAAAAATATACTCAGCAAAAAAGGGAAGATAAAGAAAAATGGAAAAAAAGTTTTGAAATATTCCTGAGAACGATTTGGCGTAGAATAATTTGTTTTTCGGGAAATGAAGTGAAATAGTTGAAAGTATGATTTGGCAGTCGAGTTTGAACCAACTATTGATAAGAGTTGTGCAGAACGAGAGATCGCCTTGTCTGTGCTTATCCGTAGAACATATCAAAGCGAAATCACGCGTGGAATGGGAAGCATCGAAACTTTTTCGGGAGCTGTAATGCGGCGGTCTTCACGTATTAGGTGAAGCAAAATCAACACGCGTGATTTCGCTTTGATATGTTCTACGGATAAGCACAGACAAGGCGATCTCTCGTTCTGCACAACTCTTATCAATAGTTGGTTCAAACTCGACTGCCAAATCATACTTTCAACTATTTCACTTCATTTCCCGAAAAACAAATTATTCTACGCCAAATCGTTCTCAGGAATATTTCAAAACTTTTTTTCCATTTTTCTTTATCTTCCCTTTTTTGCTGAGTATATTTTTGTGACCATGCCAAATCTTTACTTTTGCCAGGAACCTAAACTTTCAGGAATTTCTTCTCTGACTTCTTATCGCCTTCTCACTCTCTAGAGTCCAGCATATCGAGCAAGCAAAAGCTGTGCAGTCGAATCTAATCAGTGTTTTACATTTGCAGGAAGGTCCTGCCCAATTTCCTTACCACAACAACCGTTTGAAATGCAACTCTAACTCCGATCGTCAGATTTGGGGCGGCGACAGGTTGAGGTACTGCTATCAAAGTCGCCCGACAGCTAATGCCTGGCTTGCTCGAATGAGTCCGGACGGAGCAAACAGCGGAGCGGTCGGTCATGGCAAATTGTAACAGTTTTAAGGAGATTTTGACATAAACCCGATAACCCTTTCTTCGAGGACTCAAAATGACGGAGCTAGACTACACATACTGCGTGAATTGTATTTCTAATCGCGATTTCGATTACTAGCCCAGTTTCTCTGGAGCTTTTTGGATAGTTGAGCTCAACTTATTTGTGTGAGCTAGTGAGGAAGCATTCTGCCGAATAGAGACACGGGGTTCTACGACGAGTCTGAGCGGATAAAGCGCCTTCACGGTCGGCTCGACGATGCCTTCTAGACATGCGCCATCATGCGCTCAGACGCGCTCCTGTGTGTGCTTGGCCATGCCCGTAACATCGGACTATTTCTGTCACACGCGCACTACCCATGATTTATAGCTTGAGCCGGTCGAAGTGAGGCTTATCGGGCTTATCATGCCAAAATCTCCTTATCACTGATGTATTTTGCCATGACCGACCGCTCCGCTGGTTAGGCCCCCGTCAGACTTCGTCGAAAAACCTGAGGCCGGATTCATCAAAGCATTTTCGGTGGTAAGTTAGCGTTATCGGCTAACCGCAACCGTTATCAGTTTTTCACACGCTAACTGACCGGATGGAAAAAGCGGTTACCTGAATGCACTGGTTAATGGCTAACCAGCCGCTGAAAATGAAGGGAGCTTGAACGTGAATTTGTTCTGTCTTGTTGGGTATTCTAGGTTGTGATTCATCATTGCATTTCCTCCGGTAAGTTAGCTAAACCGGTCGACTAAGAGCATTTACTTGCGATTCATACACTCATTAACCGGAGGAGTACTGGGTTATACCACGGTTACGCTAACCGCGTGTTGGGGTGAGTGAGGACATCGGTTAGCAGCTCACCAACCGCTCTTGATCAAGAAAACTCATGCTCCATTGCGGTCTAATTATGCCACGTTGACTGCTTCAGGCGAATTTTCGGGGTTATGGGTGCCTATAGCTCATTTTGGCTCAGTTCTACGCATCGATCTGTGACGCCTTTTGCTGGTCACGAATCGAATAGTGCGTCGTTTTTTGGAGGTTACTTGGTAACGTAGAAGCTAGTAACATAGAAGAGCTGTAAAACGCAGCAAATTTTAGCGAATTAATTTTTAACCTTCTTATGGAGTGTTCGTCGCGTCGTAAAAAGCGAGTAGCGCTTCAAGTAAAGGAGCGCGGCGGCGTAGAATATCAGTTGCGCTTAATATGTGGAGCGATGCGCCGCGATGTGGAATTTGATTTGTGCTTTATGTGAAATCTGTGTCGCGTCGTGGAAAGTGAGTAGCGCTTCATATAGGGGTGTGACGCATGGGAAAAGCGAGTAGCGTTCAACGTAAGCTCTGCGCCGCGTGGTAGGTAGTGAGTAGCGCTTCATGAAGAGCGATGCGCAGTAAAATGCGCGGCTTGCTTAGAGTGAGTAGCGCTTTATGCGATGCGCAGTGACGTAAAATGCAAGTTGCGCTCCATGAAAAGCGTGAGCAGGAGAATGCGCGGCGTGCTAGAGTGAGTAGCGCTTTACGCGTGCGCAGCGACGTGAAGTGCAAGATGCGCTACATGAAAAGCGTGAGCAGGAGGAATTCGCGGCGTGCTAGAGTGATTAGCGCCTCACGAAGAGCGTGCGCAGCGACGTAAAGTGCAAGTTGCGCACCATGAAAAGCGTTAGCAGGAGAATGCGCGGCGTGCTAGAGTGAGTAGCGCTTTTACGCGTGCGCAGCGACGTAAAATGCAAGTTGCGCTCCATGAAAAGCGTGAGCAGGAGAATGCGCGGCGTGCTAGAGTGAGTAGCGCTTTACGCGTGCGCAGCGACGTAGAGTGCAAGATGCGCTACATGAAAAGCGTGAGCAGGAGAATGCGCGGCGTGCTAGAGTGATTAGCGCCTCATGAAGAGCGTGCGCAGCGACGTAAAGTGCAAGGTGCGCACCATGAAAAGCGTGAGCAGGAGAATGCGCGGCGTGCTAGAGTGAGTAGCGCTTTACGCGTGCGCAGCGACGGAAAATGCAAGTTCCGCTCTATGAAAAGCGTGCGCGCGTCTGAAAAGGTAAAAAAAATGAATGATAAAAATGAGCTCAAATGTGTCTAATTTGGCGTAAATTGTACAACGATTTTCTTAGTTGTTTCTCGAAGAAGTACAAATTTGAAAATACACATTCTTACCAGTCATTTGCCTCCTATGGATTGAGAAGAAATAGAAAAAATTAAAGCGGTAGAAATTTTTCGTTCACGTTTGCGAATATATGAACCAGACATCATACATGTATGTTCCTCGCCTAACTTTTTCAACATGCTCAAAAATGAAATCGTTGCTCCCAAGATGTTGAAAAGCGCGGAATCTTTTTTGACGTTTTCCGAACACGCCTAAGCGCAACGTCATATTTCTTCTTGAAATCGTAATTTCGGCGCTGAACTTCTCGTTTTTTAGTCCGCCATGGAAAATGAAGATAGAGAGCTTGTTGAAGCGATGATTCAAGCTGCACTTCCACGGATATTCAGGGACAGAACAAATCCTCTGGAAATCCCAGATGACCACGAATTTCGACAACGCTTCCGTCTGTCGCGCAGGGGATTCTGTTACGTCCTAAATCTTTTTGAGAACAGTTTTGCCCCAGAGACTGTCAGGTCGCGATCTATGACTGCGGCTCAGAAGCTAGGAATATTTCTAGAGACTATTGGAAGTGCAAGCGTGCAGGTTCTATTTCTACGCTACCATAGGTTCTTTCTACGCTACACGCTTATCTTCGCTATTCAGACCTGAAGCCTTGAGGTGGGCGGAGCCAATGGGTGCCGATTTGGGGGCGGAGAGAGTGGGTGCTCGGTTGTTCTCGCTTATTCTGAAGAGTTGAGATTCCGCGTTTGGCAGGGTTGTTACACACAGCGTCCGGGCCATAATATCAAATTTTGCCCACGAGCTTGGACTGTGCCTTTAATGCCACCTTCTTTAGTGATGTAGCAGTAAGCTTCAAACTTGGTGCTCGCTTCGTGGTGCTGGCGTAAGCGCGTGAGAGCGATCGGGCGAGCGCGAGCGAGAAGGAGCGTCTGTGAGCGGCTAGCGAATCGTGTGAACACGATGACCATTGATTTTTCGCAATCGCGCCCCTCGCCACCTATGGACGGAGCCTAAGAGAGATCAGCCGTGAGCGAGGCTGTTGAGACGTCTCCTCGGCTGAACGCATTGGGTAACCCCAAACAATCACGTTGAGTGATTCGCTAATCTTTGGGCGCTATTCATGTCTCATAACGATACCGCGTTACGCGCATAACGCGCAGGCGTAGGTTGGAGTACGAATGCCTTGAACAGCGCCACCCGCTTGCAGATTCTATGAATGATACAGCTGCGACGCTACAGCTGAGTTGATTTAAGTGGGTCTAAACTTTGCCGTCATGGCAAAATATGTACACGCTATAGTTGTTCACGAACGGAATTTTCGAAAATTTTTCGAAAGATTTTCGAAATTTTTGCCGTTCGTTTTCGTTCGTTCGAAGTTTCGTCGAACGAATTTTTTTCAATTTTCGTCGAAAGAAATTTTTTCAAATTTCGTTCGTTCGAAATTTCGTCGAACGAAATTTTTTCAAATTTCGTTTGTTCGACATTTTTTTCGAAATTGTACAACTATAGTACACGCGTTCAACTTCGTGGTAGCAGAGGATAGTAGTGGAATTGATCATTGTGAGACGGAATGAAATTAAGAATTGGTTAATAATGAAATCTCAAAAAAGTCGCTACAGCCGTGTCGAAACGGGCGCCCGCGCGTAAAGCGAGGTCCTGGCGTCAGGTCATTGATGCTGCAACGCCACGCCCCGCAAGTCTCTCGGTGTTGAGGAATATAAATATAATCATGCTTCTGAAGGCCAGCGCGGCTTAGGGCGTTGGAGTATGAATAGCCTGACGTCACGCCTGTGCTCACTTCCGCTCACCCATGGCGACAACGCCCATACCGGTTTTCATATGGCTTTGTCATCACTCATGCATTAACTTCATTACGAGTCATCATACCATGGCGAAGAACTCACCCCTAGTCCCTCTACGCGCAGCATGCGTAGAAAGTGTTCAAACTACTACGCCACGCCTGCGCCTGACGCGCAGGCGTTTAAAAGTAGGAATTGCCCCTGATTGTGCCGCCACAACATTTCGTTTGCCTTGAAAACCTTTTCTTTTTTTCTGAGTGACCCTAGCGATGAAGTGTAAAATAGGCGAATCTGTTGTCTATATCTGTACAATGCAAAATCACTACACTTTTTTGTTAAGCAACTGAACTCAGGATCATTTTGAGCAAAGCCCATTCCGTTAAAAAATTTGGCCCTGAATGCGGATGTTACGACACCCCGTAAAACCATGCTGACTCAATCAGTTTCTTGCCTGCCTAATCGGGCCGAAGATCGTCGAAAGTGCGATTCCAAACATGAGCACAGCTTCTATTAATTACAAACATGCACGCAACACGTTCCAATTCGACCGCTCACTCTCATTTTGCTATAAGATACTAACATACCTATCTCCGATTGATATCAACAGATTCTGGTTGATAACACTATATCTTATCTCAAAATCTCGTTGGTGAATCGCAGTTAGGCTAAACCGCAGCGAAACTAGGTGGTTAAGCTCCGGTTTCGTTAACCGCGGTTACTCACTAACCGCGGTAAGATTGATGAATCCGGCCTCTGATGAGTCCGAATGAGTCCGGGGCGGAAAAACCGTCCTCGACCGTCTGCAACCGACTGAGTCCGGTTGCCCCCAGCGCCAACCAGTTCCTCTGCGAAACACGCAATCGATAGTCTAGTGACGATTATCACCTCATCAGTGAATCGGAACGTGTTTGGTGGCGGATTTTTCTTGTTTTCAACATGTCTTTGTCTTCAACTCGTAAACCATTTTTAAGAATCTGTATTGGGCAGATGAGGTTTTTTTGCGAGAAATGAAGCTGATTACCGTATCAGCAGTAGGTGGGGGCAGAGCGCAGACGATGAGAGTTGGGGATGGGGCGGGACTCGACAGGTCGCAGTCGGCGGAAAAAAATGCACCCAAATCACGTGAGAAACCCCTATATTGACCGGGTGGGGTGATGATGATTTCGGTTGGGACGCAGTGGGACTCAGTCGGTGCATTGGCCCCGCCCTTGTTCGCATGAGAACCATCAGCAGGGCTGTGCGGAAATCATTTCAAGATGTTCGGAAACAGTAACGGAAGCAGAATGGCTAAAAATTGCCGGAAACGGAAAATCGGAAACGGAAACTGAAGTGGACTGAAAATCCTAGTAACTATACGCTGCTTCGTGTGTGTGACCGTCTGTGTGTATGTGTGTGTGCGTGTGTGTGACAATGAACGGAAATTAGTCATCGCCACCCGTCGTTAACAATTGACACCCGGTTGTCACACACTGTCCACGCATGCAGCCTTGGTGATTGACCTCCCGTGTCAATGAGAAAACGAAAACATTCTACTGCATATATTAGGAATAATGCGTGCCTATTGCTTCAACTGCTCCTTTCTGCGATGAGTTCAAGAACTGAACATTAATCTAAACCGAAATGTTGACCAATCCATGGAGAAGTGTGTCATTACTTCCTCCGTAGATTCTCTTCTTTCGAATCTGTGTCAGACTGTAAAGGGTCATGCACTCCATTGCGAAAGTTCCCTGCGTGAAGTTGATTGAGCAAAGTGTAACTGATTTCCGTGAAAACATACAGTCCTTTTTCTGCACATTAAGTCCTTTTTCTGCAGAAGGGGCTTTTTGTGACGAATTTTGCTCATACAACTCTGAGAAATATTGCCGCGACTCCGCCGCAACTCCTTCGACTTGGCGCCTGCTGGAGGAGTCGCGGGGAGATGCGGGCAGAAATCGCGGACTATTCTTTATTCACAGAATCGCGGTAGGGTCGCGGAAAGTCCTGAGGGAGTCGCGGTAGATTTGCGAACGCTTGACACGAAGAAGTCGCAGCAAAGCCGCGAAAGAGTTAAGGGTCGCTGGGGGTTGCGGGACAGTCCGGGATCACGGTGGAGTCGCGGGGCAGTGCCGGAAGAGTCGCGGCAATATTTCTCAGAGAAAGCGCCACATCGCCATATCTCGCTTCGAAATTGACGAAATGAATTTTAGGGTAGTTTTCGTGGTCCTCTCAGTGAGGCGAATGTAGAGAGCCATTGCAACTCCGTAGTTATGAGGTTGGAATGGGTTAAAGATGAGGATTCATACCAGTTCTCACCGGCCATCTAGCACTTATCATCCAAATTTGCACAGCAGAAGCTTTTTATTTTTTAGTGATTTTGGTAGAAGAAAGGCAAAATAAATTTTCTCACCTAGATAGTTTAAAGCGTAGAAACCACTTCAGACGTTCAGAAAAACTTATTGCACTGGACACACCGAATTTCACGGAGGAGGTGGAAAGTCAACTTTTCAAAAAGTTTTTAAACGCGTTTATCCAAATCGAGTTTTTGGGTTTTCTTTGCTATTATGGCTTGCCTCAAGAGCTTGCCCACTCGAAAACATAGAAAAATAAGACACCGTTTTCTGCGCGTACGATGCCTTTAAAGGCAGTGGTCGCGATGAAAAACGTTATCTAAAAAACTACAAAAATCGGCTCAGATCGAAAACAGCTGAAAAACTTGGAGGGTTGTGCGGTGAAAAACGGGCTAGAGTAAGAGTTTCTAAGGCCCAAAGATCCCAGTTCGTGCACACGTGCACAGCGCAGCAAAAAAAGATCGCCGCCTCATGCCGAGCAGTCAAAAAACATCGACATTCAGAGGGAGAAATAACTGCAAATTTACCTAATAAAAACAGTTGAACAATGAAAGAAAGCACTTCAGTCAATGTTTTTGACTAGATGTGTACATAAATCCGAAGGTTCATTGATTGAAACTCAATTTCAAGCCAGCTGATGTTCTTGATATAAGAGGTCATCGATGCCGATGATGTGGAGTGGGCTCGTCCACCATCAAAAGACAAAAAAGTTTAGGCTTCAAATTTGGCCTGAAACAGCGGTTTTCTCGCGATTTTTCTTATAGGTCCTACTTCTTTGAACCCAGAAAAGGGTTTAGAGAGGAAAAGAAGACAAGCATCTTTTATCGCGACCACTGCCTTTAAGGCTGTTGAGCACAGCGAGGCACCACCCTGCAATTTAAATAATCCATAGATCCTAAAGCACGACCACAAGTACGCCGCGAAGCGGCGTGGGTGTGCACCTTGTTAGAGTATGATTGAATTGTAGGTTTCGTCGCTGTTTATGGCATGCAGATGTACTTCTGTAGCTTGTGATCTCAATCTATTCCCTTAAGCACCAGTGGGGCTACGGTCTAAAACTGCAAGCGAGCCGAGTACAAATAGATTTGAAGCATGAAAGGAAGACGTGCTGCTGCTGCAGGTTTCTCATAGTGAGCTGAAAATAAGTCTGCTCCGAGCAGCTCCTCTTCTACAGTGCTGCTGATCTCTCTGATGTCGAGTTTCGACCTTTGACTGATTTTTCCAGTGCGATCGGTTACGTTTCTACGACGGCTGCGGGTACATACATTGCCATGGCAACTCCACCATTGTTGAGATAGCAGTTGTCCGTTTGAGGCCGATCCCAGAAAGGTGATCTCAAGTACTCAATTTTCCGGATATCAATTTTGGACGCTGAAAGGGTGGAGTCGTTACTGCGCATCACGAGGAAAGATTTCTCATAGTCGACCGAGGCGAGGATGATGTTTTTGTTAGGTACCTTGGCGAGGTTGGCGTCCTTAATGCGGGCCATTGCAAGGATCGCGACTTTCGCTCCGGTAGGAAGAGGTGGTAGCTCAAAGACTCTCTTCCATTCGAATAACGCGTAAAGCGTTGCTAGCCCAGCACATGTAATGTGGGGTCACACTCCCGAGCCGAGCATCGAGTTAGCGAACCCCTTGTCTGGCGCAGCTACAAGGTGTTACTGGCAGCTGCGAGGCACAAGCTGCCGATGAGAAGTGGTCAGAACCCACGCATGCGTTGGGCATAAGCACGCTGCTGAAAACAAGGAGTTGGGGGCTATGACGTGAAAATTCTATGGCGCTGAAGTTGAACCCCGCGAGAGTGCGTCAGGAGCCAGGGAGACGAAGAAGGAAAAAGTTTCTACGTCTCTGGTCCTTCAATCGGAGGAACTCGGGTATTGAAACAAAGTATGGTATTGCTGCATGAAAGCGGTAATGGCTAGCCAACAGTTCAGCGCTCCGAAAAATTGTGTTGAAAGAGTTGTAAAGGCAAACTGTGATGGTTTTCAACTGAGATGAGACTGTTTACCACGGTTCGACTGCAAGATAACACCACTTACCCGCACAACAGTAAATCCAAAGTATGTCTTCTGTAGTGCCGCCAAAAGTCAAGCTCACGTTGGAATCGTCCCGTGCGCGTTGATGGAGGGGGCGTATACCGTCGTGACGGTTGGAAGAGAGCGGGACCCCGATGCAAGCAATCAGGATTAGACTAAGCTGTGATGATCGCAGAGAGTACCGCGGCTTTGTGTGCTGGGGAGGAGTGACCAATCATCTTGTAGTACTATTTTCTTCCGTTTCCGGGCCCAAAAAACCTCGAAACGGAAACCTTGGAACGGAACAGCTCAAAAAGTACCGGAAATACGAAAACGGAATCGGAAACGGAACAGGTTCCGCACAGCCCTGACCATCCCGGTATCGACCGGGGGGATTGCGGTGGGCACCAGACGGTCGCAGTCGGACTCCCAGTGGAAGGTTGACTTTTTTGCACCCGTCTCTCACGGCGAATTCCGGTGCGTGTCGACCCGGTGGAACTCAGTAGATCCACCGACTATGACGGGGGCCTTACTCCGCCCGGACTCATCCGGGAGGCGGCTTTGGCTTTACGTACCTCAGCAGGTATTGTGGGGCACTGACGACCGTGCGGAAAATTATATGCTCTGCCGCCACGGTCTGTGGCAAGGATTGCACCTTCCTTACTGTCCGCGGTGAAGGAACGACCTCCCACCGCCGGAGCCATGGGGGGAGGTCGTCCTTTCACCGCCTACAGTGAGGAAGCCGACCATGGAAGCAGCTTCGAGTCTCTACAGAGGTTCCTCCAGCTTCTGAAGGACCCTCCAAAGGAGACCCAGACCACTTTCCAGGTCTCGTACTGAAGTACCGAGCGAGGATTCAGTGGAGATCAGGCACGGCTTATGTACTCAGTCGGTCTTTTGTTTAAGAGGAAATTAGAAGAATCTTGTGAAGCGCTTACACGAATTTTGATGGTTTTCGCCGCAACTGCAGTGGTTTGAAGTCGCAGTACACGTTAAGGTATGCTTACAATAGGTGCTGAGTTGATCGCAGAACGCTTGGCTCCGGGCGAGATTGAACCAGCATACTCCCTTTCCGGGGAGCACCTTATCGCACTGCACTCACCAGCTACACGGCAGGCATGGGGCTGCGCTCAAGATCCTAACGAGTGCTTGATGGTGCGCTTTTAACCGGAATAGCTTTCGCCGCCCCTTATTATGGTACGTTTACCACTCCTCTCATTTTCCCAGTACCTGAGCACATACATAGTGGTCTCAGTGCTTGGAACATCTGTGTACAAGGAGTGCTACTATCAGGTAAAAAGAAGTCCCCAAAGGGGAAGGTCCTCGTGTTTAGGGGTAGAAAATCAGAAGTAGTGAAAAAAAATTTATGAAAGGTCACTCTCCCCATACATTTTCTGGTTTTGATTGTGAAAGTGGTGTGCAAATTCAGTTTTAAATTCCAAATTAAATTTCAGATTTTCAAGTTCCCATTCACATTTAACGCTGTTCCTGAGCATCAATGCTGCGCGTTATCATGCGCTTGTTTCGCTTCAAAACCAGTAGCACTGGAAGTCCAGATCGCTACAACTTGAACGGATAGTTTTATGTATTCTAGTGAGTGTTCCTTCTGAATTTCTTAATTAATTCTGCACTCAGGCCTAAATTGTTTACATTATCACGGGTGGTAGAAAATGGGGGTGTTAAACGCGAATAAACCGCCACCTACAAGCCGCCAACATACCGCGACATAAATGCAGTAGAACCGCCAAATTAACTCAAACAAACCGCCACCTCCTGGCCGTGGCTACGAGCCGCGACATAGGTGCCACGGTTTGTTGCCGGTTTTAACGAAAGCTGCCCTCTGCTTACACATTATTATATTATGCGTGACCTTCGTCAGCATAAATATTTTCTACACTTGGACACGAACACGACGTTTACGGTGGAAAGACGAGGGAAAGGGAACTTCGCAATATTTCGCTTGTTCGAAACATCGATCCAGAATGCAATTTTAAATTTTCCCTTGGAAATCCTAATTCTCGTATGTTTTTATGAGCTCCGTGAGTTTTCAGGATCACTCTCGAAAAGACATGTTAGGTTAATCATTAGCCTCAATCAATCAAATGCGTGTGATCTGACAAAAGTTTGAATTTATTGTAACTTTGTTAACGTTTTTTAAAATTTTTTCAAAACGAAATTTCTCTGAAAAAACATAAATTTTCTCCAAAGGAAATTTTGAGACGAACGAAATTTTGAAAATTTCTGGATGGATTATTTACAAGGTGTTTTCTTGGGAAGGTAACGCCAGGTGCGAAAAAGATATTCCGAAACTCGTCGAGTAATGTGCATAAATTCAAAGAATGTTCTGCATTCAACTGAAATGGATAATTGAAAACCTATAAGAATGATGTTGATAAATTAGATAGTCTATTCTCGTTCTTGAAAATAAGTCAAGTGTTTTTTGGAAGCGTGCAACTGAAGTCTGGCGTCGAAGAAATCGGGGTAAAGAGTGGTTTCGGTGATTGATGCAGTTGAATTTTGTGAAGTGTTTGTACTGTCTTTACTCTCAAAATGAAACTTATCCCCTGCCCGCAGTTAGTGCTGAAAATATATATAGAAACACTGGGATACACACTCGTATGCGCATCATGCAAGGAAAAGATTTTGTACACATATTTCAAGAGTAAGAATTTGAAACATTCCGAGTGGCTCTACCAATGCACCAAAGCAACCGCATCGCGGACCCTCAAAAAAGAAACCACGATGGCACTGATCTGGCAATGAAAGAGGAGTATTCGAATCTTGCAGAAAAAGGAGAACAAATACAGTTGGTTTTAAAACAAGTTCGCATTTCTTTCCAACAAAACCCTCGCCCGATACGCCCCGACTAACGCTGATTAAACATTACTAAAGCATCAATTCACTTGAAAATAAGTGACTTGGAAAATGTTCACTTTTTTGCACTAAAAAAAGTTGTGCAGAAACCTATTCGAAACGCGAGCAACCAAATAATTTACTACATACTCCTCATAGCCTGTGCTATGCAATGAATTACGAAATGAAACTAACCTGATAATAGCGAAGCGAATGAATTTCGGAAGAAAATAAACAAAAGCGGGAGAATTGTCGGCGCTCGCCAAAAATTAACAACTGATTGCGAGGGATTGATTAGTACCACCAAAGAAGATTTGGCCAACGTGTTTCAGCAATGATCCTTGCTTTGTTTTTTGATCCTCATCGCCTGTTTCTCTGGCGGAGGAAGCCGTTAAAGGACTATCCCTTGAAACACCTTCCAGCTTTAAAGATGAGGCTGACGTCCTGAATCAAAAATGGCTAACAGTGCTATCAAACTTCCTTTAACCCTTTGCATTGATTAAACTGCATTTGCCCCTTTCAGTATAGATGGTCAAAAACTGTTCCTACTGTATCTTGCTAACCGCATCCAAAAACTCCTCGGGAGGAATTTTCGTTAACCGCCAGTTCCTCCCGCATTTCGTAGCACTATTTCCGTGCTGTCTGTGAGAAAGGATGTTAAAC
The DNA here is from genome assembly GCA_029168955.1 of Aplectana chamaeleonis. Taxonomy (NCBI): domain Eukaryota; kingdom Metazoa; phylum Nematoda; class Chromadorea; order Rhabditida; family Cosmocercidae; genus Aplectana; species Aplectana chamaeleonis. The sequence goes on along the minus strand of JAPDOI010001380.1, from coordinate 7,394 downwards.
GCGAACTTACCACGAGGATGCCACATGTCGGAAGGTTATAGAGAAAAACAGACCTGAAAACGTTTTGAAATCGCTATTTTTCGTAACAAAGGCTGCAATTGTAAGCTTTTTCCGAGGCGTTTTCATTGAAAGTGTAACAAATGCCTACTCACTGAGGGATGTTAGGTGGAGTGGAACTAGAGCGAACTCTCTTCCCAACTACTTAAGAGTCCTGCTCAGATTTTGTTGTGGTTAAACTCGCGTTTAACGCCGAACTTGACGCCTGTTAATTCGCGTTTAACACCTCCCAATTACTACCACCCCAGATAATCGCTCTAAGCGTGTTTAACGATTGGCTTTCCAAATTGTGTTGTTCTTGAGCTCGACATGATGCTGTAAAAAAGAAATCGATTGCGCTCCATTATAGAGAGATTGAGATTCCTGTAGAAAATTTCTGCTGTTAGCAGCAGCTTTGCTGTCCATAATGAGAGGTTGAACCCCAGCATGAGCTGATTACAAATGCCGCTATTGTTGACAAAGCGAAGGGTTAGATTGAATCCGATGTCAGCTCTGGGATGCAACCCTAGTGTGCCGACGTACTTACCCGCAACTGTCTGAGAATGCCGAGATGATCTCTTTACAGATCTACAGCAGTTTATTGTTAGGAGCTGAACGGGAAAAATCGCGAAATAACTCTAGGAAAATTTGTATCTTCAACGCGTTACACTCTGTAATTCTTGCCTCTGTTAAGATCTTCCAATGTTATACTCAGATTTCGTATTTTGCTTGATGGTCATTGGAAATCTCAAAACGGTGTTTGGTGAGTTTTGCTTGCAACCTCCAATGCAGCATACACGCTCCCTGAAACTATTCAGGATGACTGTACATGAGAGCAATCCTAAATCACCAGCATGCTAAACCCCCGCCACTACAAATCTTCTTTTTCTCTGCAGCGCTTGTCCTTCTCCATAGGAGGGTCCGCCATTCTGGTTCGCTGGTGCCATTTAGTTCGATCGTGCGCCTGATTGGGGTGTGCGCCAGCAACTGTCATGTCAGCGCGCAGTGTGTGTCGAATCAACGCTGCTTCGGACGGCCCTTAGGCCGTTTTCCTGGAACATCGAGATCCCGGTGTGCGGCAATCGCCGTTTGCTGCCGATTGCCGTTGCCGGCCATTTTGGGAGTTTACCGTTGCCGTTTGCCGAAATTTTCGCTTAAAACGGCAAACTTTCGGCAACTCTGTGGTATGCTCACCCCACCCACTTCTTCGGTGGTCACTGAGGAAGTGGGTGGGTGGGGGTTCCACCCTATTCAAGTTCTGGGACAATAAAAAGAGCGATTTATTGCTCTTTTTAACCAGACACTGTTGCTATAATAGACCTCGTGCCGACTTGTAGGCTGAATACAGAGAAAGGGAAGCGCTCACTCTGAGAGAATCAGTATCGCTGGTATCGCGATGGGGTATCGGCGAGTTGGTTGGCGGCTCCGCGATCGTGGAAAAATTGGTGTGTGACGCAGTGGCTCCGCGATAGCCTTATGCCGGCTCCGCAATTCCAATGAAGAGGTAGCATCGACAACACGGCTCCCTCGGGAAAACCGCGTCGGCACCGTGATGAGTGTGGTACCAGGCTTTCCAGTTTCCCGTCGGCTCCGCGTTCGACACCTCTCCTCCGAACTGGCGCACATGAGTCATACTGCAGTATCGATCGAAGTTCCAACTAAACTCGCCGATTTCTATCCCGGTGTTGGTCCAAATTGGTGTTCTTTTATGTTATCCTCATTTTGATGACGGCATACTCTGACGCATTCTCTTGGGAGTCGACGCTCGTAGGGCCCAGGGCCGGCTTCGCTCACTTTTTTGGCTGCTCTACTTTATTCTCGTCGCGCCGAAAGCCATGGCCGAAAAAGGTGGGAAGAAAGCGGTGAAAATATGAAGAGGCGACGCTTCCAGAAAAAGGTCCCCAGCTCGCGCCGCCTTTTTTCCAACGTGCCATTCCCGATGAAACGAATCGGTATGGCTCATGCAGCTATTTTTTCCATCACCGTCCGTTCACTGTTTACTCTTGCTATGTGCTCTTTTTTGTACTTTTCTCATTTCCATTATCTTATATTGTACTCGTTTGACAATTCTCGTGATCACTGTGTTTTATAGTTATCAAAGATTGAAATTCTCGAAAAATTTCCGGAATGCTTTTTCGAAATTTTTTCGTTCGTTTGAAGGTTTGAAGAACGATTTTTTCTTCCATTTTCGTTCGTTCTGAACTTGAACGATTTTTTCAAAAAATCGTTCCATTTTCATAAAGCTTCTTGAACCTAAGGTTAGCATTGTTTCGTTATTGCTCAGGCCGAGTTGTCGTAAGTGGGCTTGAACGAGCAACTGGCCCGCTCGAATAAGTTGTGCTTGAGACCGGGAATATAAAGCCATTCTCGCTCAGCATGAATGGCCCTGATAAGCATCACTTCGAACTGGCTGAAATAGAGGAGAAAGGATGTATGGTTTCCGTTTTCAATCTAGTCTGACGCATGGACCAGGCGGCTGGCCGTGCGAGGTTGGCGGCCTCAATGGGGAATGCGGTTTCGATTCGCGCTGGATGATCTACCGCCGCAGCCTCGTCCATTCATCAGACTAGAATTATTGCGCGCACTCTACATGCTCGCGACTTGAGTAGATATCGAACGGTGGAAAATGCATTCTCTGACTGAGCGTTGTTAGTGAAGCGTCTAGTCTGCTTTGGAGCAACAGATTATGTAACATCGGCATGGATCGCGAAGAGACTTCGCGTTCACTGTTGAAGGTTGGCGCAAGCCTCCGGTGCACCTATGTTATAGCATATGGCACCGAGTTTGCGCCAATTCCAACAGTGAACGCGAGAGTCTCTTCACGATCCATGCCGGCTGTTAACTCTGGAGGAGTTTCAAAAAAACCTAAACTCCGAACGAAATTCCAAAATATCCGAAATTCTCAGACGAATTTCGAAAAAAGGAAATTCTAAATAGATCGAACCTTGTTTTTTTCGATTCCTTCCGAAATTTCGAAAGAATTTCGAAATTTGGTTTTCATTCGAGAATTTTTTTTTCTGACGAATTTAGAAAAAACTACCAAAATTTTGAACGAATTTCCGAAAAAAATCGAAATTTCTGATTAGTTTTTCGATATTCTTTCGTTCGACCTCCAAAATTCCGAGTTTTTTCAAAATTTATTCGTTCGATATTTTTTCGAACAATTTTTTTCACTTTCTCTGATCGTTCTAAAATTTTCAGAAATTTCGTTCGTTCGCCATTTTTTGGAAAATCTACAACTATACTGTGTATCGATAGGTATATACTGTCGTTCTCGAAGCCAAATTCCGGTCCACATTTACGGACAACGGCTGTTGCATCATTAACGACAGAATAATAAAATCACGTGCTGAGCGATTAAGCTTTTTCCAAGCAGGATATATGTTTGGGCTCTACACCTTTTTCAATTTTCGGTGTAGATTTGCGGGCAGAACTCCGCGTTCGGTGCCTGCATTCGTCTCGCCTTGGACTGGCAGCATGGAGAGGTAGCATGCTTTCAGAATGAAAGCTGCGGTTTGAAGATTATGATTCTCTGCTTTAATACGCATTTCTGGTATCTCTTCACCGTTGCTAGATTACCAATTTTCTCCGTACTAGGTTGCATTTAGGTTCTAGTTGTTATTTTTTCCTTTTTATAGTTGCATAACCTCATACGCGTTTCTTTTTCTGACAGCTGTTTTTTATCTTTAGGTTTCCATATTGGTGATGTTAACGTCTTCGCGTTTAGCTCCTTTTCTGTGATGATGGTTATTCAAGCAATTCTTACCTCTTTTGTTTTCAAATGAATTTAGCTGTTATCTTTCTATGACCCTGCAGCTCATAGCTGTGAGATTTTTTTCCTCTAATTGTTCTCGAATGTGGTTATTTGTGCTCCAAATGCAATGTGAAGATCTATAATTCTCTTCTTACTTTGTTGGAGATAAACAATTGTTACAGTTTTTGAAGTTGTTTTGATATCATTTGTTGCTACAGTAGTGACTTCTGCTGTATCAAATGAATTATGACTTTGATCAATAAGCAATGATCTGCAATAAATTTTCTGCTGTGAGAGAAATGCAAAGCGATACGTGCATATTTTATAGGAAGAAGCTACGATTTTGCGACCAAATTCTCCAGTGTGAGAAGAATGTGAGACGAAAATTCCACTACAGAATTCTTGTCGTGACAGAAGAATGTGAGGCGACAACTTCACCACAGAGTTCATAGTGTGAGAAGAATGTAGAGGCGAAAATGAGGCTAAAATGAGGCGAGACGGCATCTCTATCGGGCAGTCCCTAGAGTCGCTTGCCACTTTCTTTCGCAGCTGGGGCTAAAATTTCACCGTAATGAGGCTACGCCGAAGCCGATTTTCCCAGGAGTTGCCTCGATGTCACGAGAGGTGACTCCTAATTTTCATCGAGGAGCAACTCCCAAGCGAATGCCAGAGATACACACCTGCCTATGTAGTAAACTTGCCTTTATATCAAGTTTCCATCCACACCGTAATAATTCTTTTTGTATTATGAGAATAACTAGTATAATCTTGAGCGCTTTGCTTGTGCCCTTACATCTCCGCGTATTACGCTTCTTGTAATCTTCGATATTTCTGGTTTCAAAGCTGCAGCAATCCACGATCTTATAGTTAGAAACAATTCCATTTGTTATATTTCTTGAATTTTCGGGTGCTTTTCGGAGTCCGCCTGAGATTTCTGGAATTCATCCTGTAGGCTACAGTGCATAGTAGGCAAGGTCATTCGACACTAATCTTCAAATGAATGAAGGACCTTTTTAGAGCACCTCAAAAATTCAAAATTGAAATGGGAACTGTCAGAAAATTTCAAATGAATGAAGTTCGAAAATGTTGCCTTTTTGAAACTAACGAACAAGGAGGTGGAATTCGGTTATCTCTTTCAAATTTCCCGATTGAATGAAATTTTCAAACAAGGACTTTTTGAAATTTCCGAATGAGTGAACAACTAGAAAAACCTTACTCCATCGGTTTGGTATTAATATTCGGAAAGTTCTCGGCCTAATTGAACAAATTTCCAAATATTCCATGGATATTTTTGCAAATCTTTTTTCAGGTGACAGAATATTCCGTAGCCTTTGACCCGAAACGAGCGGAATATTCAAGAAATTGAATTTTTCTGATTTCTCCCATTGACCGAATATAAGACAAAGTTTTTTATAATTATCGAAGTCATCGGAAAAACCGAACACTTTTATCCTCCTAAATGAAATGATAACATGCATTTCGATTTCCTGAATGAATCTAATTCTCCGGAAAAATCCGACAGTTTAAGTTCCCAGATGAATCGAATTTTCGGAGTACTTGGGTATTAATGGAAAAATGTGAGTATTATTCGATAAATTATTCGATCCGATTCCCAAGTCTAGTTCGCAGTGTATTCGACGATTTCTAACAAAAAAATTCTTCTTCAATCGAGCTTACAAACTTTGTTTTCATTCTTGTGGTAGGGGAGAGGGACCTTAGGATAAAATCAGAGATCACTGGTGTAATTATAAACTCGTTAACGCTGTTCGCACCTCGGCTCGCTCGCCAGAAAGTTCCTACCATACCTCTAGAGAGAGCAGACAGCCAAAGATCGCGCGGCGGTTTCCGCGCGGCAAGTTATGCACGAGCTCAATTGCTGTCTCTCGGATTACGATTGGACCACAGACGGTAGCAACCGATCCAATCGCCAGCATATCGATTACAGGGATGACAGCACATGTTTATTAGATTAGCATTCAATAGATATAATATGAACATGTATCGTTACTTTACCTGAGTATTTGAAAAAACAAAATAATTATGTAAGACTCACTTATATCATTGCACGCGAGTAAATTATTAATTCACAGGGTGACAAAAGTACTACGGGATCACTTTCAGCTGAATTTGTTTACAAAACGAATTTATTTTTTAACGTATTGTTTTTTTTTTTGAGTTGTTTTGTTACAAACGAATTTGTTTCTTACGAACTTGTTTTTTTTGTTGGAGTTTTCGACGAATTCATTTATTCGTTACACCAGTTTTTCTACTCAGGGCACCTGCCATAATTTCCAAAGCTATTTTAAAGGCAAGGTCCGGTCAAATTTTGACACTACCGAATTTTTGGATAAATAGATTGGGCTTGCCTAGCTGAACATCGTCTGAACGTTTCACGAACTCTGAGTCCTTGGTTCTGGAGAAAACAGCCTCCAAAGTCAGGGATTACGGTATTTACAGCATGATAATCATTGCTGGAATGATCGATAATTACGCGTGTTAAGCACTTTTGAAGAATGCGTGGGCAACCGCTAAAATATAGACGATGGTGCCACTCTTTCTGACTTTACACTGGATCATCGGCTGACGGAAGTGGCTGGAATAACTTGAAGAAGACCGAGGTTTTAACGCAGTTTTCGCATGTTCCTTGGGACTACCCAGCAAGAACATCGATTTAGCGGGAAATCTCAAAATCGAAATTCTGCCCGGACCCTGCCTTTACAAATGGCGAGTGGGGGCAGTGGCAAGAAGCACCACTGTCACGCGCACACGGTCGAGTGCTCGATCCTCGCCCAGGGTCAACCAAACTTCTATCCCTCCGGGGTCAGTAAATTGGTATCAGACTTGTCTGGGAGTATGAAAACACTGACTTGGACATCGGCTGGCTCCTGCAAGTCATTGTATAAGCCCAATACACATTTCAAAACCTTCTACGTTTCTGAATGGAAGTCGAATGTGTGGTGCATCCCCAGATGATTGATAAGCTCCAGAACTTTATCCTCTTTTCTCTTTATTTAAAATTTCGATGATTGTTTCATGATTTTTCTCTGATGACTATTATAATATTTTAATTCGATGATTATTTTTATTTAAATTCCATAGATTCCATCACACTAATTCAATTTTCGTGTTCCACGTATCCATATTGATTAATCTAATTGAATACCAGTCAATTCTCATTAAAAGAGATAACTCCTGGTTTCGTTTTATATCCATATCCATTCGATATTCGTTACCTCTCCTTTAAAGACTGCGTTCACGATGAATTTCGTCCCCGTGTTTTCACATAAAACAAATGCGTTGGCCTACAAGTTATTTACCAAAATTACGAAGAAACGGTGAGAAACGCATCAAAAACGTCGTATTTCAGAGACATTATTCTGTAACATGGACTAGTTTCCCGGTTGGATGAACATGAATTATGGCGGTTGTCACCAGTGGGGAAATTGAGTCCAGTCGGAAATAGAAGAATATTTCATGCCAGAACAGGATTAGTTAGGGCCCTAAGGAAAGAACGGAGCAATAGAGAGTGGAGCATTGCAAAGAACGGGTCCAAGAAAGATTTCATTGTCACAACAAAGACTTCCTGCATGATACTTAAAAGGCG
>JAPDOI010000138.1:815000-847500 GCA_029168955.1 Aplectana chamaeleonis | reverse complement strand
CTACGGTGTCCAGCGCACTCTCATTTGGGTCCCACACACTTTCTACGGCGTTCTGCGTACACCCATTTGGGTCACAAGCACGCTTCTGCCGATCATTTTTCCGCAGGGCTACCGTTACCCTCTTTCAAAAATTTTCTGAGTGTCAGCTTGCATATGAGCACATCGTAATAGCCAACAAACGTGTTTGCACAATTTCGACCTCCTCAGCCACTTCCCGGCGGCTTCTCGAAAACGGTGTGTGAATGAATGCATACCGCTCCTCTGCCCTTTTATACCCCGCACGTTATGAGCATGTGTTATCGTTCGTTATCATTTTTTGCTCAAGAATGGTTACGGTAACCCTGCGGAAAAAATGATCCGCATGAGCGTGCTTCTATTTAGGTCCCGCACACTTTCTACGGCGTCTTGCGCACTTTCACTTTGTCACCGCACACTTTCTACGGCGTCCGGCGCACTCTCATTTGGGTCCCGCACACTTTTTACGGCGTCCGGCGCACTCCCACTTGGGTCCCTCACGCTTTCTACGGCGTGTGGCGCACTCTCATTTGGGTCCCGTACACTTTCTACGGCGTCCGGCGCACTCCCACTTGAGTCCCGCACACTTTCTACGGCGTCCGGCGCACTCCTCTGCGCACTCCCATTTGGGTCCCGCACACTTTCTACGGCGTCCTGCGCACTCCCACTTGGGTCCCGCATGCTTTCTACGGCGTGTGGCGCACTCCCATTTGGGTCGCGCACACTTTCTACGGCGTCCGGCGCGCTCCCACTTGGGTCCCGCACGCTTTCTACGGCGTGTGGCGCACTCTCATTTGGGTCCCGCTCACTTTCTACGGCGTCCGGCGCACACCCACTTGAGTCCCGCACACTTTCTACGGCGTCCGGCGCACTCTCACTTGGGTCCCGCACACTTTCTACGGCGTTCTGCACACGCCCATTTGGGTCCCGCACACTTTCTACGGCGTCCGGCGCACTCCCACTTGAGTCCGGCACACTTTCTACGGCGTCCGGCGCACTCCCACTTGGGTCCCGCACACTTTCTACGGCGTCTGGCGCACTCTCACTTGGGTCCCGCACACTTTCTACGGCGTTCTGCACACGCCCATTTGGGTCCCGCACACTTTCTACGGCGTCCGGCGCACTCCCACTTGAGTCCCGCACACTTTCTACGGCGTCCGACGCACTCCCACTTGGGTCCCGCACACTTTCTACGGCGTTCTGCGCACGCCCATGTGGGTCCCGCACACTTTCTACGGCGTCCGGTGCACCCCCACTTGGGTCACGCATGCTTTCTACGGCATGTGGCGCACTCTCATTTGGATCCGGCACACTTTATACGGCGTCCGGCGCACTCACACTTGAGTCGTCCCGCACACTTTCTACGGCGTCCGACGCTCTCTCATTTGGGTCCCGCACACTTTCTACGGCGTCCGGCGCACGCCCACTTGAGTCCCGCACACTTTCTACGGCGTCCGATGCACTCCCACTTGGGTCCCGCATGCTTTCTACGGCGTGTGGCGCACTCTCATTTGGGTCCCGCACACTTTCTACGGCGTCCGGCGCACTCCCACTTGGGTCCCGCACACTTTCTACGGCGTCCGGCGCACTCTCATTTGGGTCTCACACAATTACTTCGGCGTTCTGCGCACACCCATTTGGGACCCGCACACTTTATACGGCGTCCGGCGCACTCCCACGTGGGTCCCGCACACTTTCTACGGCGTCCGGCGCACTCTCATTTGGGTTCCGCACACTTTCTACGGCGTCCGGCGCACTCCCACTTGGGTCCCGCATGCTTTCCACGGCGTGTGGCGCACTCTCATTTGGGTCCCGCACACTTTCTACGGCGTCCGGCGCACTCCCACTTGAGTCCCGCACACTTTCTACGGCGTCCGGCGCACTCTCATTTGGGTCTCACACAATTACTTCGGCGTTCTGCGCACACCCATTTGGGATCCGCACACTTTATACGGCGTCCGGCGCACTCCCACGTGGGTCCCGCACACTTTCTACGGCGTCCGGCGCACTCCCACTTGGGTCCCGCACACTTTCTACGGCGTCCGGCGCACTCCCACTTTGGGTCCCGCATGCTTTCTTACGGCGTGTGGCGCACTTTGGGTCCCGCACACACTTTCTACGGCGTCTCGGCGCACTCCCACTTGAGTCCCGCACACTTTCTACGGCGTCCGGCGCACTCTCGTTTGGGTCTCACACAATTACTTTGGCGTTCTGCGCACACCCATTTGGGACCCGCACACTTTCTACGGCGTCCGGCACACTCTCATTTGGGTCCCGCACACTTTCTACGGCGTCCGGCGCACTCCCTCTTGACTCCCGCACGCTTTCTACGGCGTTCTGCGTACGCCCATGTGGGTCCCGCACACTTTCTACGGCGTCCGGCGCACTCCCACTTGGGTCCCGCATGCTTTCCACGGCGTGTGGCGCACTCTTTTGGGTCCCGCACACTTTCTACGGCGTCCGGCGCACTCTCATTTGGGTCCCGCACACTTTCTACGGCGTCCGGCGCACTCCCACTTGGGTCCCGCGGGTCCCGCACACTTTCTACGGCGTCCGGCGCACTCCCACTTGGGTCCCGCATGCTTTCCACGGCGTGTGGCGCACTCTTTTGGGTCCCGCACACTTTCTACGGCGTCCGGCGCACTCCAACTTGGGTCTCGCACACTTTCTACGGCGTCCGGCGCACTCTCATTTGGGTCTCACACAATTAGTTCGGCGTTCTGCGCACACCCATTTGGGACCCGCACACTTTATACGGCGTCCGGCGCACTCCCACGTGGGTCCCGCACACTTTCTACGGCGTCCGGCGCACTCTCATTTGGGTCCCGCACACTTTCTACGCGTCCACTCCCACTTGGGTCCCGCACACTTTCTACGGCGTCCGGCGCACTCCCACTTGGGTCCCGCATGCTTTCCACGGCGTGTGGCGCACTCTCATTTGGGTCCCGCACACTTTCTACGGCATCCGGCGCACTCCTCATTTGGGTCTCACACAATTACTGGCGTTCTGCGCACACCCATTTGGGATCCGCACACTTTATACGGCGTCCACTTTCTACGGCGTCCGGCGCACTCCCACTTGGGTCCCGCATGCTTTCCACGGCGTGTGGCGCACTCTTTTGGGTCCCGCACACTTTCTACGGCGTCCGGCGCACTCCAACTTGGGTCCCGCACACTTTCTACGGCGTCCGGCGCACTCTCATTTGGGTCTCACACAATTACTTCGGCGTTCTGCGCACACCCATTTGGGACCCGCACACTTTATACGGCGTCCGGCGCACTCCCACGTGGGTCCCGCACACTTTCTACGGCGTCCGGCGCACTCTCATTTGGGTCCCGCACACTTTCTACGCGTCCGGCGCACTCCCACTTGGGTCCCGCACACTTTCTACGGCGTCCGGCGCACTCCCACTTGGGTCCCGCATGCTTTCCACGGCGTGTGGCGCACTCTCATTTGGGTCCCGCACACTTTCTACGGCGTCCGGCGCACTCCCACTTGAGTCCCGCACACTTTCTACGGCGTCCGGCGCACTCTCATTTGGGTCTCACACAATTACTTCGGCGTTCTGCGCACACCCATTTGGGATCCGCACACTTTATACGGCGTCCGGCGCACTCCCACGTGGGTCCCGCACACTTTCTACGGCGTCCGGCGCACTCCCACTTGGGTCCCGCACACTTTCTACGGCGTCCGGCGCACTCCCACTTGGGTCCCGCATGCTTTCCACGGCGTGTGGCGCACTCTTTTGGGTCCCGCACACTTTCTACGGCGTCCGGCGCACTCCCACTTGAGTCCCGCACACTTTCTACGGCGTCCGGCGCACTCTCGTTTGGGTCTCACACAATTACTTTGGCGTTCTGCGCACACCCATTTGGGACCCGCACACTTTCTACGGCGTCCGGCACACTCTCATTTGGGTCCCGCACACTTTCTACGGCGTCCGGCCTCCCGCCAGGTCCGCACGCTCTACGGCGTCCGGCGCTCCCGCGGGTCCCGCATGCTTTCCACGGCGTGTGGCGCACTCTTTTGGGTCCCGCACACTTTCTACGGCGTCCGGCGCACTCTCATTTGGGTCCCGCACACTTTCTACGGCGTCCGGCGCACTCCCACTTGGGTCCCGCACGCTTTCTACGGCGTCCGGCGCACTCCCCACTTGGGTCCCGCACACTTTCCACGGCGTGTGGCGCACTCTTTTGGGTCCACGGCGTCCGGCGCACTCCAACTTGGGTCTCGCACACTTTCTACGGCGTCCGGCGCACTCTCATTTGGGTCTCACACAATTACTTCGGCGTTCTGCGCACACCCATTTGGGACCCGCACACTTTATACGGCGTCCGGCGCACTCCCACGTGGGTCCCGCACACTTTCTACGGCGTCCGGCGCACTCTCATTTGGGTCCCGCACACTTTCTACGGCGTCCGGCGCACTCCCACTTGGGTCCCGCACACTTTCTACGGCGTCCGGCGCACTCCCACTTGGGTCCCGCATGCTTTCCACGGCGTGTGGCGAACTCTCATTTGGGTCCCGCACACTTTCTACGGCGTCTGGCGCACTCCCACTTGAGTCCCGCACACTTTCTACGGCGTCCGGCGGCGTTCTGCGCACACCCATTTGGGATCCGCACGCTGTTCAGCGTCCGGCACTCCACGTGGGTCCGCACACTTTCTACACGGCGGCGTCCGGCGCTCCGCAGGTCACCACTTTCTACGGCGTCCCGGCGACTCCCACGGGTCCCGCATGCTTTCCACGGCGTGTGGCGCACTCTTCTTGTCCGCACACACTTTCTACGGCGTCCGGCGCACTCCCACTTGAGTCCCGCACACTTTCTACGGCGTCCGGCGCACTCTCATTTGGGTCTCACACAATTACTTTGGCGTTCTGCGCACACCCATTTGGGTCCCGCACACTTTCTACGGCGTCCGGCGTGGGTCCCGCACACTTTCTACGGCGTCCGGCGCACTCTCATTTGGGTCCCGCACACTTTCTACGGCGGCCGGCGCACTCCCACTTGGGTCCCGCACACTTTCTACGGCGTCCGGCGCACTCCCACTTGGGTCCCGCATGCTTTCCACGGCTGGTGGCGAACTCTCATTTGGGTCCCGCACACTTTCTACGGCGTCTGGCGCACTCCCACTTGGGTCCCGCGTGCTTTCCACGGCGTGTGGCGAACTCTCATTTGGGTCCCGCACACTTTCTACGGCGTCTGGCGCACTCCCACTTGGGTCCCGCATGCTTTCCACGGCGTGTGGCGCACTCTCATTTGGGTCCCGAACACTTTCTACGGCGTCCGGCGCACTCCCACTTGGGTCCCGCATGCTTTCCACAGCGTGTGGCGCACTCTCATTTGAGTCTCACACAATTACTACGGCGTTCTGCGCACTCCCACTTGGGTCCCGCACACTTACTACGGCGTTTTGTGGCGCACTTCTGAGTCACACCGTGCCGCATTCCAAAAAGTACTTCCGAGATCCCGCCGTATTGATTGAAGCGTTGACCCGTTTCAGGGAGCGTTCAATCCTGAGCAAAAGCCTATCATTAACGGTGTTTATTTCACTAGTTCATTTTTACGAATAAGTAAACGTCGGATGGTTTATAATAACATGTTTACGTGTTTTTGTCTTTCCTGACCCTCAATTTTGAGGTTCCACAAAAATTGAGCTACCAACTTCAAATTTCGACAGGAGCTAGGTGCAAACAGAACCAGCTTCTTGGCCAAAAATGAGTTCTCTAGCTCAACGATAAGTGTTCCAACAAGATCGTGAACGCCAACTGGAAAAAGAAAAGGGGATGAACATTTTTTCGACCAAAATGACGTGGCTTTGACACTTTTTCTCGAATCTCAGGTAACCATTTCGGACCATTTTTTGAACGGTTATTCACCTTTCTAAAGTATAGTAAATGCAAAAAGAACGGGTTTCCTACGTTTACTCTGGACCCTGATACCGAGATCAGGGGGTTGCGCGATGGCGAATCAAAGCCAAATCTGGTGAGCGCTTCGCGCTCACCACAATAAGAGTTGTGCAAAACGAGAGATCGCCTTGTCTGTGCTTATCCGTAGAACATATTGAAGCAAAATCACGCGATAAGGCAAGCAGTAAAAGCTCGTTTGGGAGCTGGAATGCCGCGGTCTTCACGTATTAGGTGAAGTAAAATCAACTGTTTGTTCGAAATCACGCGTGATTTCGCTTCGATATGTTCTACGGAAAAGCTCATACAATGCGATATCTCGTTTTGCACAACTCTTGTCAATAGTTGGTTCAAATTCGACTGCCAAATCATACTTTCAACTATTTCACTACATTTCCCAAAAATCAAATTATTCTACGCCAGCAATATTTCAAAACTTTTTCCATTTTTCTTTACCTTCCCTTTTTAACGGAATAAATTTCTCATTTTTCGAAAAACGACCATGCCGAATCTTTACTTTTGCCAGGAACCTAAACTTTCAGGAATTTCATTTATTTTTCCTAAAGGTTTCCTTTCTAACATTATTTATGCCTGGTGGTGTGTAACTCAAAGTAAACTTACTGATGCCCTATCCCCCCCCCCTTCTATGACGTCCTGCGCACTCCAACTGATGGCCTGCACAATTTCTATGACGCCTTCCGACTCTACGACGAACTACGAAGGCGGCGGGCTCCCACTGATGACCTGTGATGACCTGCACACTGTCTATGACGTCCTGCACACTCCCACTGATGTCCTGCACACTTTCTACGGCGTTCTGCGCACACCCATTTGGGTCACAAGCACGCTTATGCCAATCATTTTTTCCGCAGGGCTACCGTAACCCTAATTCAAAAATTTTCCGACTCTATCCTAGACGGGGAAGGGGGAGGGGCACCGAAGATTTACTCATAGAAATGAACAAATAAATCATAAAAAATGCTGCTTGATATTGCTTTCAAGCATTGTTGCTATTAAAATTTTATAGAAATACGTCGATTGGTAGCATTACCGATCGGTGGATCACTTTTTTCCGACTTGAATCCTGAGTGCACCCCCCCCCCGTCTATGATAGTGCCAATTTTCTAAGTGTCAGCTTCGATATGAGCACATCGTAATAGTCAACAATCACGTTTGTACAATTTCGACCTCCTCAGCCACTTCTCAGCGGCTTCTTGAAGAGACCGGTGAGTGAATGAATGCATACCGCTCCTCTTTCCTTTTATACCACGCATGTTATGAGCGTTTGTTATCGTTCGTTATCATGCTTTGTTCAAGAATGGTTACGGTAGCCCTGCGGAAAAAATGAACGGCATAAAAATGAACTTGTATTTGGGTCCCACACACGTTCTACGGCGTCCTGCGCTCTCTCATTTGTGTCCCGCACACTTTCTACGGCGTCCGGCGCACACCTACTATGCACACTATCTTCGGCGTTCTGTGGCGCACTTCTGAGTCACACCGTGTGGCGTTCCAAAAAGTACATCCGAGATCCCGCCGTATTGATTGAAGCGCTTCGCGCTCATCGCAATATGTTTAAAGTCCGAGCTTATCAAAATCTGCGTCATAAAACATCAACATCCACGTGCATACATCATTTATTGAGAACAAGGGCATGGTGTTGGTCAACCAGGGAAACAGCACCTAAAATGCGAGTGCGTTTTTCCTTATCGTGACAGAAATGGTAAAGCGAGATAAGTCGCTTGGGAATTCTGCAGATCGGAAGGAAGGGCAGAGGGTTTAAACATAAAGGAAGGAGGGATGGCAGAGGTCGTAAAATTGGTACCGGTAACAACCGTTCTACCGCTGGCTTCTTATGTTTTGCGGTTTGATCGAACATTTTCATACCCCCACGCCCAGTTATAAATGTCCGGCAGTCTACCCTGTTTAGGAGAGTCCATACGGGCAGTAACTTTTGGGTAGACGGAAGTCAGTTGACAAGCTAATCTGCGTCAGGAAGTTGGCGCACGTCAAAGTTTTCTTGAGCGAAAACTTCGCTAGGTCTCGCTAGTAAGTCACTAATATAGAAGAACTTCGTGATTTTGCCACATTAAAATCCATAAATTGTTAGGAAAAATGACTTTTTTATGAATTTTCAATAATTTTTTCGCTGTCAAAATGTTTCACAAGAAACACAGAGGATAACAAGTGGCATATGTATGTGCTAAATACGGGAAAACGTCAAGAAATCCACATAACAACACCTAAACGCCAGCCCCATTTGGACACGAGGGACATTGGATGGCTACCGTAACCCAAAATCTTCCACTGAGTTCCATTTTAAAATTTTATTCATTCAGTATATCGCATTTATGATGCCGATTCCGGATTTGGCTTCCATTTTCCGATTAGACCAATTTGCAGCGAGTTATTCAAAAACGACGCCAAACGGCGCGCTCCGGCACTCTGGCGCGCCCAATGACCAAAAGATATTGGCGGTCTTGTATGCTATGTGCGCAGCGTCGAGCCACGGGACGGCCCGAAGTGCATGGCGTATATTGGCGTGTCGCGGGCTCAGATGCACTTCCTATGGGAAACTCTACGCCTAGCGGCATTTTTTGTCATCCTAGTCGCTTTCTAACATTTTTTGTCATCCCGTACATCTCAGTAATTGGAAGCAATGGCGACTGGGATGACAGAAAACGTGCGCGTGGAGTTTGCACTGGAAACAGCATATACGTTTGCGACATACTAATGTACGCCATGCACTTCGGGCCATCCCGTGGCTCGACGCTGCGCGCATAGGACGCAGAGCGGCTCCCTGACCTTTTTCGCAGTGTTCATGCGTGTCGCCCCAGAACGCTTCAAGAGCTTGTAATGGCCTCCCGCCCAGTATCTCCACTCGTATTTCAAAATCTTCCCCTATGTGGCAGTTATTCCTACGGCACCCCAGTGCAGTGTAGCTACGCAACTTTTCTTTACCATCTAAGTTCTCTTTGGTGCGCACATGCACCAATACGAGCTGTTTCTCCAATATGCTTCTCACCGCAGCTCTGGCATGTGATGAGATTAATGACACTCGAAACAGCACAGTCTCTTTTTCTGCCCTGATGGCAAATTGTATATACACTCAGGGGTAACGCAGGCTCAGTCGTATAAGCGATTTCTCACCATTGACGTTTGAAATTATCAAATGGGGTCCTCACCAGAGCCTCAGAATTTTGTAAATTCCGTCCTCGCAAGCAGCTTGTGGTGGCGTTTTTATTGCTTCTGTTTGGTCCCTGCTCGCGGTCATGCGTGGGCCAGTTCCTCTTTGAGCAGGGTTCTTATCTATTGAGGTGCGTGATTCGGCTAGCGAGTCATTTTATACTCCTCACGTTCGTGTTCGCCCGAGCACACAGTTGCTGCGGTGCGGAACATGTTCCTCACAGCTACCTTTTGGTTTGGGTTTGGTGGGCAGAGCGGCAGGCTATGGAGGCAATCGCAAACGTTAGTGCTAGACGCTGTGCCAGAGCCAGTCCCGGGTTTGAGAAATGTTGTTTCTCGCCCACCTAATAATATTGCAATTGGCACATTCTTTGAGGAGAACCGTAAGGTTACGCACAGAAAGAACATACGTCTTGATATGGCTTTGACGTTGATTTAGTATCTCGAAAATTGCCTCTATTGCGAAGTCATTGCTTACGTTGGTGTATAGCGCTGTAACATCGAAGGGGGTAAGCGTTATGCCCGAAATGGGCGGGGCGGATTCGACTATCACCAACTGCCCAAACCGCCGGTCGTAAACGAGGTGCGAACGAGGGTGCGAGGAAGGCAATTATAGCGTCGCTCTCACTACGGCCGCTTGGACCAACTAACGAGCTACTCAAGCCAATCGATCCAATTTTATAAAGGTTGCTATAAAGGTAACTGTTTCTAGAAACATCTGATTAGCAATCTTGTAGTATCATTGGGGGTGTGTATACAAGTCTGTTGGTACCTGCTCGTTGGTGCCCCTGCTTCTACTGAACCCAGCAGACGTTTGAGTGTACACAGGGAACGTTCGAGCGATAAAGCGTGCATAACTATATCGCGAAATTATCCCATACATTGCATAAAGATGTCGCTGTCCGGCACACTAAGACCTCTGGTACATAACACCTTAGGATCCGTACCTAAGGAGTCATGGAGTCTTTGGCCACAAGCCACAATTTCGCCACCCTGAACTGTCGATCGCTGTCTAGTGATATCCAAAAAACTGCGCTATCCAGAATTCTGAGCTATTTCCATGCACCGTTTGCTGCTTTGCAGGAAACCCGCCTCAAGGATAGACCCGTCATCAACGTCGGAGAGTACAACATCTACTGCGGTAACGCTGAAAAATAGGAGAGTGGGAGGCTGTGCAATAGCTGTAAGAAAGGATTATCTAACTGTTTTGCTTTGCTACGGATTAGTATGATTTGGAAATGAAACATTTGTGAGGAACTCGTTAAAAGAGGTGAAATGTCTTATGCTACTGATTTGGCATGGGAATAAACTTGAAAGAAGCGCTAAAAACTCAGTGAAAGGATTCATCGTTGATTTGGCTGTGCACTTGTTTACTAAACAACAAAAATTGAGTGTGACATTGAAAAACCAAATCACGCACTTGTTACTGAGCATTTATGTATTCGTGTGACAGCAGTTCTCTTAGTTGAGGACATTCGCATAAACACACTACGTGATGTTATTTCCACTTTCATTAATTGATAGTCAATCGGAAGCGAACGCGACGAATAATTTAGTAATGCTTGAAAATCAATATTTCTGAATGATTGAGGTGGGAGACGCAACATAATTTTGCAAGGACTTGAGACTTGTTAACCTAAACTGCAAGCGTTGGGTTGATTTCACAAGAGATGTGCGTGATTTGTTTTTTCAATCTCACACTCAATTTTTGGTGTTTAGTAAACAAGTGCACAGCCAAATCAACGATGAATCATTTCACTGAGTTTTTAGCGCTTTTTTCGAGTTTATTCCCATGCCAAATCAGTAGCATAAGACATTTCACTTCTTTTAACGAGTTTCTCACAAATGTTTCATTTCCAAATCATACTAATCCGTAGCAAAGCAAAACAGTTAGATAATTTCACTTCATTTTAGCAAAGGTTTCCTTTTAAAGGCACATTACACCCTCAGATATGACCTTTCAAATGTTCATACAGTTGTGTAGTAGATCCCTCTTGCACAACACTTGCCCACCAGGGATGTGCGTGTTTACGACTAACGACCAACGAATTTAACGACTAACGGGCTTTTTGGGTGTTACGATTAACGACTAACGACTAACGAAATTAAAAATATTTTCGTAAGCAATCCCAAAATTCGTTAGAAAGCCAATAGTCATTCAAATCTCGCTCCAACCCAAGGCTAACGCCAGGATTAATACATATTGCCCTGTTGGTTGTTCTAGGTGAATGGTACAAAATAACCATAGCCTCCAGTATTCATTATTTCTACTGACACTGCTTCGCAGTTCTGGAACCCCCACATTGTGACCCCACCGAACGTTGCGCAAGGTTAGGCGCGGCGTTTATGCGATTCGCGCGACTTTATGGTAGGCTCACTGATCCGGTTCCGGCACTGTCCGGCTCCAGCGGAGATTTTCGCAGAGGACACTATCAGAGGTGATAATTTGGAGCTGTGCCTGCAGGCCACAACTGCCCAACGACGGTAGCTGAATACGGTAATTAGATTGTTAAAGGTGCCGTCCTCCGATTTTCAGTCATAAATTCGAGGTATAGGGTCTCTATAAAGTGGGGCTGGGATCTCTTAGGGGTAAAATTTTCACTTGGGTGCTAATTTCTTCCGACCTTTCCCTATTATGTGAGGAAGCTTGGAACCACGCGCGCACTCAACGTGCGACGCTGGGAAGAGAACAATTAGTGCAGAATCAGTGCAGTTCTCCGTGTTGTCACCATGGAGAAAATCTCTAATAACATCATATATCGCAGAATGGCAAATTTCGCACTGGAAAAAGAGCAGAGTTCAAGAATTTCTCCGTTTCCCCGTTTTTTTTCTTATTGAAAAAATGACAAAGTTTGATAACCATACACTCTTGAGTATTAGGCTTTCGTGTATATTTTTAATTATGTATAATTATGTGCACGTTTGCAGTTTGAACTAGGTTCTCTAACAAGGAGTGATTTTTGTCATTAATGGCTATGAATGTTTTGGAAACACACATCTCTTCATGCCTTCCTTTTTTCTATTCATGAGGGCTTTTTTGCCTCAACTGTGCTTGTTTTCAAAGCCTAGATTTTTAACGACGAACGACTAACGACTAACGAGGGTTTTGGCCCGTTGAACGACTAACGACTAACGAATTACAAAATTTCTATTACCCACATCCCTGTTGCCCACCCCTTCTAGAACCACCACAGTTCACACCCTTTTTCATGGTTTCCGAACCCAATAACGACTAGATGAACGGATGAATCACAACCGCGTTTTCGATTTTCACTCCTTAGCCGGTCCTACCAGTTGGGTCAAACACGCGATCCGTAACGCTCGGCGTACTCGCAGTTGGGTCCCGCCCACTTCCCCCGGGGCTTGGCGCTG
The DNA here is from genome assembly GCA_029168955.1 of Aplectana chamaeleonis. Classification (NCBI taxonomy): domain Eukaryota; kingdom Metazoa; phylum Nematoda; class Chromadorea; order Rhabditida; family Cosmocercidae; genus Aplectana; species Aplectana chamaeleonis. The sequence goes on along the minus strand of JAPDOI010000138.1, from coordinate 835,019 downwards.
TTTAAGTCGAGTCCCACACACTTTCCCCGGCGCTTGGCGCACTCCCAGTTGGGTCCCGCACACGTTCCCCGGCGCTTGGTGCGTTCCCAGTTGGGTCCCGCACACTTTCCCCTGCGCTTGGCGCACTCCCAGTTGGGTCCCTCACGCTTTTCTCGGCGCTCGGCGCACCCGAAGTTGGGTCCCTCACGCTTGGCTCGGCGCTTGGCACACCCGAAGTTGGGGCCCGCTCACGTTCCTCGGTGTTTGGCGCACCCGAAGTTGGGTACCGCACACTTTCCCCGGCGCTTGGCGCACTCCCAGTTGGGTTCCTCACGCTTGGCTCGGCGCTTGGCGCACCCGAAGTTGGGTCCCGCACACGTTCGCCGACGCTTGGCGCGCTCCCAGTAGGGTCCCGCACACTTTCCCCGGTGCTTGGCGCGTTCCCATTAGGGTCCCGCACACTTTCCCCTGCGCTTGGCGCACTCCCAGTTGGGTTCCTGACGCTTTTCTCGGCGCTCGGCGCACCCGAAGTTGGGTCCCTCACGCTTGGATCGGCGCTTGGCACATCCGAAGTTGGGGCCCGCTCACGTTCCTCGGTGTTTGGCGCACCCGAAGTTGGGTACCGCACACGTTCCCCGGCGCTTGGCGCGTTCCCAGTTGGGTCCCGCACACTTTGCCGGGCGCCTGGCGCACTCCCAGTTGGGTCTCTCACGCTTTGCTCGGCGCTTGGCGCACCCGAAGTTGGGTCCCGCACACGTTCCCCGACGCTTGGCGCACTCCCAGTTGGGTCTCTCACGCTTGGCTCGGCGCTTGGCACACCCGAAGTTGGGGCCCGCTCACGTTCCTCGGTGTTTGGCGCGCTCCCAGTTGGGTCCCGCACACTTTCTCCGGCGCTCGGCGCTTTTTATTTGGGGTCCCGCACACGTTCCCCGTTGCTTGGCACACTTTTGGTTGGGTCCCGCACACGTTCTGTGGGGTTTGGAACACTTCCAGTTGGGCATCGCACACGTTTTCCGGCGCGTGGCGCACTCCTAGTTGGGTACCGTAAACGTACCCCGGCGCTCAGCACAGTTCTAGTTGGGTCCCGCACACGTAGCCCGGCGCTTGGCGCACTTCTACTTGGGTTCTGCACACGTTCCCCGGCGCTTGGCGTACTTATACATAGCTGGGTTCCGCACACGTTTCCCGTCGCTTGGCGCACTTTAATTTGGGTCCCGAACACCTTCCCGGCGCTTGGCGCACTTCTAGATGGGTGCCGCACACGTTCTCCGGCTCTTGGCGCACTTCTAGTGTGGTTCCGAAGACGTTCATGGCGCTCGGTGCACTTCTAGTTGGGTCCCGCACACCTTCCCGGCACTTGGCGCTCTTCTAGATGGGTCCCGCACACGTTCCCCGACGCTTGGCGCACTCCCAGTTGGGTCTCTCACGCTTGGCTCGGCGCTTGGCACACCCGAAGTTGGGGCCCGCTCACGTTCCTCGGTGTTTGGCGCGCTCCCAGTTGGGTCCCGCACACTTTCTCCGGCGCTCGGCGCTTTTTATTTGGGGTCCCGCACACGTTCCCCGTTGCTTGGCACACTTTTGGTTGGGTCCCGCACACGTTCTGTGGGGTTTGGAACACTTCCAGTTGGGCATCGCACACGTTTTCCGGCGCGTGGCGCACTCCTAGTTGGGTACCGTAAACGTACCCCGGCGCTCAGCACAGTTCTAGTTGGGTCCCGCACACGTAGCCCGGCGCTTGGCGCACTTCTACTTGGGTTCTGCACACGTTCCCCGGCGCTTGGCGTACTTATACATAGCTGGGTTCCGCACACGTTTCCCGTCGCTTGGCGCACTTTAATTTGGGTCCCGAACACCTTCCCGGCGCTTGGCGCACTTCTAGTGTGGTTCCGAAGACGTTCATGGCGCTCGGTGCACTTCTAGTTGGGTCCCGCACACCTTCCCGGCGCTTGGCGCTCTTCTAGATGGGTCCTGCACCTGTTCCCCGGCACTTGGCGCACTTCTAGATGCGTCCCGCATACATTCCCCGGCGCTTGGCGCACTTATAGTTCGGACCTGCACACGTTCCCAGGCGCTTGGCGCACTTATAGCTGGGTTCCGCAAACGTTCCTGGCGCTCGGCGCACTTCTAGTTGGGTCCCGCACACGTTTCCCGGCGCTCAGCGCAGTTGTAGTTGGGTCCCGCATACATTGCCCAGCGCTTGGCGCACTTCTACTTGGGTTCTGCACAGGTTCCCTGGCGCTTGGCGCACTTGTGTTCGGGTCCCGCACACGTTTCCCGTTGCTTGGCGCACTTAAATTTGGGTCCCGCACACCTTTCCGGCGGTTAGCGCACTTCTAGATGGGTCCCGCACACGTTCTCCGGCTCTTGGCGCACTTCTGTTTGAGTCCCGCGCACGTTCTTCGGCGCTTGGCGCACTTCTGTTTGGGTCCCGCACACGTTTCCCGTCGCTTGGCGCACTTAAATTTGGGTCCCTCACACCTTCCCGGCGCTTGGCGCACTTCTAGATGGGTCCCGCACACGTTCCCCGGCACTTGGCGCTATTCTAGATGAGTCCCGCATACATTCCCCGGCACTTGGCGCACCTCTACTTGGTTCCTGAACACGTTCTTCGGCGCTTGGCGCACTTATAGCTGGGTTCCGCACACGTTCCCGAAGCTTCGCGCACTTCTAGATGCGTCCCGCAATAAACGGTGTGCATACGGTTCCTGATGGACGTGAAGCAGACCTACCCTAACGCTTGCAATCAATTCACTCTTATCACAATACCAGTCCCGCGCACGTTCCCCGGCGCTTGGCGCACTTCTGTTTGGGTCCCGCACACGTTTCCCGTTGCTTGGCGCACTTAAATTTGGGTCCCGCACACCTTTCCGGCGCTTAGCGCACTTCTAGATGGGTCCCGCACACGTTCTCCGGCACTTGGCGCACTTTTGTTTGAGTCCCGCGCACGTTCCCCGGCGCTTGGCGCACTTCTGTTTGGGTCTCGCACACGTTCCCCGGCGCTCAGCGCACTTTTATTTGGGTCCTGAGCACGTTCCCCGGGGCTTGGCGCACTTCTAGATGTGTCCTGCACGCGTTGTTCGGCGCTTGGCGCACTTCTAGTTGGGTCCCGCACACGTTTCCCGGCACTTGGCGCTATTCTAGATGAGTCCCGCATACATTCCCCGGCACTTGGCGCACCTCTACTTGGTTCCTGAACACGTTCCCCGGCGCTTGGCGCACCTCTACTTGGTTCCTGCACACGTTATTCGGCGCTTGGCGCACTTATAGCTGGGTTCCGCACACGTTCCCGAAGCTTCTAGATGCGTCCCGCAATAAACGGTGTGCATACGGTTCCTGATGGACGTAAAGCAGACCTACCCTAACGCTTGCAATCAATTCACTCTTAATACAATACCACTCCATTTCTCTCAATTGGCCAACCATGTTTCTTATCATTCAAAATTTTCACCGGACTCACACACACACACACACACACACACACACACACACACACACACACACACACACACACACACACACACACACACACACACACACACACACACACACACACACACACACACACACACACACACACACACACACACACACACACACACACACACACACACACACACACACAGACACACACACACACACACACACACACACACACACACACACACACACACACACACACACACACACACACACACACACACACACACACACACACACACACACACACACACACACACATTTCAAAATTCACATTTTTTTCCATATCTCGAGAACCAGAAAGTGGATTTTTCTGAAATTTGGGCATTGTTAAGAACCTTTACTGCTCTAAATTTTGTGATAATGCCAAGTTCGGAACTATCTTCCAAACCGAGATTCTGTAACGAGGGTTTTGCGCAGAAGCAATCCTTTTCCAAATCAGGTGCGCGCTTTGCGCGCACCACAATATCAATGGTATGGTCAAGGAGTTTGGCTCAACGTCGTGCCGGAATACATTCGTACGACTGCGGGATCACAGAGGATTCAATCTGTGGATAGTTAGTGCTCATGCGCCCACTGAAACCGCCGAAAACAATTCGAAGGATGCGTTTCATGAGGAACTCAATACGTTGCTGGCCAGGATACATTGTCAACATGCTGTTGTCGTGGGAATCGACACAAACGCGAAGATGGGATTCGATCAGGAATCCGACGTACTCTGTAAATGGTTCTACCCAGTGGAGCAAACATCGGACAATGGCTACCGCCTTGTCGACTTTTGTGAACGCAGTGGTCTGATTATTGCATCGACATTCAAGAGGAATCATCGCCGCCATCAGCTTACGTGGCAGGGACCAACCCAGCTATCTCCAGAAGAGCAGCGGAAGCGGAAGATGACAACTTTGAAACTACAGCTTGACTATGTCCTGACGAGGAATATTCCATTATCGGACATTCGAAGATCTAGAGCTGTGTGGGATGTCGCATTCGATTCGGATCACCGTCCTGTTCTGTTGAACTTCAGTGCGAGGATTCATAAGAGGCAGCGAGGGGCTCAGCCTTTCCAAAGGATTGACATGACAAGTCTCAGAGATGAAGAGTACAGAAGGAATTTTCGACAACGCGTTTCTATTCACATTGGAGTACGGACTAAGAAGAAACTTTGCGACGCGGATTCTTCTGTCAAGTGCATCCAGGAAGCTTTGAAAGAGGCACTCCCGGTTGTACAGCCTAAGAAGAAGTTCGCCTACGTCTCAGAGGAAGCGGCGTCTACTAAAACAAGGTATGTGCTCTCCGAACTGCAGGAAATTTCGTGGAGGAGAAGCGACTGAGGAGGAAGTTGCGTCGGCAGCTTCAAAGTGACCGCAAACGAGAGTGGAAGTGTAGAGCTAAAGAGATCGAGAAGGCTTGGGAGGAGAAGAATCAGAGGAAAGCCTACACGTTGCTGCGACAGTATAGCGGGAAGATGAAACGATGTTCTCCTGTCTTGAACACTACCAATGGAGTTGCAGTTGGTGATGCGACGCTGCCAAAATGGAAGGAATCCCTCAGTTCACTACTGAATCGTCCAGCGCCATCAGTACCTGAGCTCCCGCATGCTCAGAGAGCATATTACGATGTCAGTGAGGAACCGCCGACTGAGTCTGAAGTTTTGGATTGTGTCCGGAGAATGAAAAATGGAAAGGCAGGTGGAGATGACAACATCACTGCTGAAATGCTGAAAGCTCTTCCTCCGTCTGGAATTCGTGAAATGACCAACACCATCCGTGCCATATGGATGAGCCAGAGGGTACCCGAGACATGCAAAAATTGTACCTCTTCACAAGAAGCTATCCGTCACGGACCCTAAGAACTACAGAAGAATCTCTCTACTTCGTGCCATGTACAGGGTTTTGAAGCGTATCATTCTCGAGCGACTTATCAAACATCGTGAAGGAACGACCAGAGATGAGCAAGCCGGTTTTCGACCTGGAAGATCGACCATCGACCAAGTGGTCGTCGTGAGAAGAGTAATTGAATCGTGGCAGCGGTATTCGAAGCCATTATAGCTTGCTTTTAAGGCTTTGAAGCCGCGTTCGACTCTCCTCATCGTGATCGATTGCTCAACGCTCTGCGAGCCGATGGAGTCCCGGAAACGTATGTTCGACGAAACGAGGACATAAACAGAGGAACAACAGCAGCAGTTCGTACACCTGTCGGATTTACGTCAGCTTTCGAGGTGAAAACAGGAGTAAGGCGAGGAGCCGTTGCGGGACCTTTTCTTTTCAACTTCGCCGTTGATGACATCATGCGTAGAGTTGCAGAACAGTTTCCTGCGGATGTGATCCTAACACCATCAGGACGCTCCCTTGTCGACCTGGAGTACGCCGACGACATTGTGTTATTAGCTGAAAACAACGCAAAACTGCAAAGGATTGTGAACCTCGTTACGAAGTATGCCGCAGCTTATAAAGTTCGTCTTCGTCTGTGCAAATGGAAGCAGATAGGGGTCTCTCAGAGGGCTTCACCAGGAGTTTATGTGGACGGACAACGTATCGAACTGGTGGACGATTTGGTGTTATTTGGGCTGTTTGCTGAAGAACGATGGTAGTTATGCAGCGGATATTCGACAACGATGTGCGAAAACTACGTCTGCATTCAATTCTCTTACCAAGTGTTTGTGGTCTACCACCATCGCGAAGGAAGTCAAGTTGCGCGCCTACCTATCCGCTATTCGCCCTATGTACGGATTGGAGACGTGGGCAGCAGCGAAGACGCAGATGGAAAGGTTGGATTGCACGGAGAGGAAGCTTTTTAGGCGTTTGCTTGGATATTTCTGGCCGCGTGTATGCCATAACGAAGACCTTTACAAGGAAATCGACGCAGTACATCAACGCTTGACACGAGGGAGGTGCCAGCATCTCCCAACGCCATCTCAAGCAGCAATAGAAAGTCGACTTCGACTGCTCGGGCGTATACTAAGAAGAACGCCGGATCGTCTCGTACAACACGCTTTAAGAATGCTTCCAAATCTTGCCTGGAAACGGCCACCTGGGCGTAGGCGAAAGTTCTGGACGGATGTGGTTAAAGAGGATTTGAAGTCACTCGGCATCGAAAGACAGTTCAGGCGCGATGAATCGTTTCGCAGGAAATGGAATAGTGACAGCTGGATGGAATGTGTTCAAATTGCGGCTGAAGATCGTGAAAAATGGACACGGCTGACTAGTAGGACGGCACACCTCGGCGAAGTTGCGGAATGATCGCGTCAGGCGGGAGCCAGCTGATTAAGTCAAGTCAGGTATTATCAGTATCACCATTAAATAACTATAGTCCCTCTGCCAATTCGAGACTTGATGCTTCGGGGAAAGCGGCCTTTATCACGCTCTGTTATCATTAGGCATCAAATTCACCTTTAGCGCCGTCATCAGAGCTTATCCGCGCAAAGGGTGAATTTGCTGAGCGGTCGGATATCAGTCAGCGCAAAGAGTGAAAATACCGCCAGCGCTAACATGTTAATGCATATCAGCTGTTGAGCGGCTGCATATCAATCAGCGCAAAGGGTGAAATTACCGCCGTTGCTGGCATGTCAGAATTTTCTAAACAAGTGAAAACATTTTAGCGAAAACATGATAAAACAATTGATCACGTCTCGATGTGTTTACTATGAGCACAGCCAGTATAAAAGCCGCCTCATCTCACTAGAGTCCTCATTCGGCATTCTGATGTCGGCCCTGAAAAGTGACTTCGGGTCACTCTCCGGAAGCCAGCATAATTTTGGCTGCTGGGAGGATACAGTGGGTATCCTCACGGCGCGGGGGGGGGCGAGTTACGCCGCGGTTCGCAAAGGGTGGCTCCTCACCGCAGACCTCGGTGAAGATTCCGCCCATGTTGCGGACAAGGCGGAGCTTCCTGCGCTGTGGACCTTCGAATTCATGAAATTTTCGAGGTAAACTCACCCATTTTTCGAGGTAATTTCACCTCATTTTCGGGGTAAATTGGACCCTCTCTCGCTGCCAGTTCGCACCATTTTCACAGGATATTCACCACATTCTCATCTATCCTAGCGGGAAATTCACCCATGCAGTGAATTTAACGCGGCAAATTAAGAAATCATGCCGACTTGTACATGAGCATCGAGTCTCTTTTGCTGAGGCATCAAGTCTCGAATTTGCTACAGGAATGGAAGTAGGACCTGGTGAGGTTGCGGACTCGTCCTAACATACGGTAGTTTGTTAGCGGTATCACTCATTTTTCCGAAACAGCTGTGATAGATCGGTGAGCCTGTGTTTTGACCGATACGACTACATCTGTGGAAGCAATGAAAACAGGTGAAAATGTGGGAGTGGAAACAAAACTCACCTACCAATCTGTTATTTCGAAAAAAAAGTGAGTGATAACACAATCAGACTACAGTATGTTAGGGAGAGTCCGCAACCGCACCAGGTCCTACTTCCATTGCCTCGCCCAACAGCTGAGTTCTCTTGCCACGGCTTTTGACAGAGTGACGAGCAAGAGATATCGCTTGGGAGCAGAAAACGGAGAGCTTCGCGAATGATTGAGAAGAACTGATGCCCAGCCCTCGAGAGATCAGGGCATGAACATAGCCTTGCCAAAAAGGAGCACCTCGCCGATACCCGAAGACAGCTGTGCCGAGAAAGAACGCCTTCGATCCATCGTCATCGCAGGGATACCAGAACACTCGTCACCCATTGTCAGAGAAAGATTGCATTACGATTACAATTGTGTCGTTGAAGTTCTTAATCATTTTGGGGTAGATTGTTTCCCGTCTAATGTGTATCGACTAGAGAGGCCATGGATGGCTTGTAGAAAGCTTCTTAGGGTTGTAGTACCAGCTACGAGGTTTCAGCGTCAGGCTGTGACTAGGTCTCCACGTTTACTGTCCTTCCCCCGAGGACGGATTCATCTAAGTGAATCCCTCTCTTGGGAGGAGAGGGGGCGTAGGCGTGAAGATTACTCACGTCCGCGCCAGAACACAGGGTATACCTGTCAATCGTCCATTACTCAAAGCTCGCTCACGGTTGTTTCTATAGCTACTGCTCAGAGTTCGAACCATTTAAACCGGATGCAGTTCCCCGGCCACCAGTAAATGAAAATAGATACTTGTCAGCAGCGTTTAAGTGTGTTTACGGGAACATAAGATCATTTGCGAAGAATTCATTTATAGTGGAGTCCACCAAGAGTGTCTCATTTACTTATCAATGAGAAGCGGTCGATTGGAGATCGATGAACATGCAACTCATTGCAGCACAACCGCTCTCGCTCAATCGGTATCGAGCGTGCTGGTATGGGATTCATGCACATTGATCCCCAGCCGACCGCTTCTTATTGATAAGTAAATGAGACACTCTTGGTGGACTACACTATACGTAGATTTGGCACTCAGGGGTTTTCACGATATATACTTCTTCATAGACGCTTGGTTAGAAGCTGAACATTCCATATCATCAATGCTAGGTCCCTTGTCTAAAGATTTCTCAGTTCTGCGTTGCGACAAAAACACTTCTTCTGGCGGCGGTGTAGCTATTTTGCTCAAGAGTATTTGTTCACATACCATAGTTTTTTCGGAATCGATTCCTTTCGGCTATGAGGTTTTAACGGCAGATGTTGTTTACGGAAGCACTATAGTCAGAAGCGTACTAGTGTACAGATACCCTTCTTGCGATTCCTCAATGAAAAATCATTTTTTCAAGGCTATAGGTGATCTTTCCATATGTCCGTGGCCGGCTCTTGTACTAGGTGATTTTAACCTACCGGAGATTGGGGTAGTATTCGATGTTTGCCCTGGTATACTAACGCTATTGTGTCGACGTACAATCCCCCCCCCCTACTGAGATAGCATCATGAATACGCGATCTGATCAAAGGGGTCGATCTGGATAAGTTCCCACACTTTTTTTGAACTCATGAACAGTCAATGGTTAAAAACAGCATACACGCTCGCAAAAGTTGTTGAGATAACTGCATTAGTGGGGTCTTACGGGCCCTAGAAGAGCCCTCACGAAGTTGGAAGAGTTGAAAACGAGTTGAAGTGACTGTATTTGAGCCGTATTGAGTCACAAAATCATCCTTTCTTCACCCATCGATACGGGATCCGCCCTCCATACAAATGTTGAATGCTCAATTACAGTCATTTTGGCTCATTTTATTACGCTTCTAACGTCGTAAGCGCTCTAGAAAGGGCCGTACGAGTACATTAGCGTCGTTATCCCAACAAATTTGTCGCTAGCTCCGCTATTTCAGCCAATGCGGTACAACTCGTCCACATCTGGGCCAATATAGAACGAACCGTTATATCTTCATTTCAGCCGATTTTTTTCCGGTTTCTTCGTTATCTCTGAATAGTAACAGCTTCAGACCTTCGATTCATTCCATAAAAATGATATCATTTTCGAGCGTGTATGCTGCCTTTAGAACAGGAGAACATGAAAAAAAATTCAAATAGAATTTCGTTAGTGGTTTTTTTTTGAAAGCGTCTATGCTTTTCGGCCACCATTTACATATTCTGATAATTTAGCTGACACATACATATGTATCTGCGTATTTCGAGAACTCTCTTTGCCTTACAAATTTCAAAATTGTTTTATTATAAATCTTCATTTAAAACTGTTTTCATCAAACAATTCTATAATTTCGAGCAACGTGCATGACGAAAAAACAAATAAACAGATCACAAGTGGAGTAGGTGTGGAACCTAAGTGGACACTCGTAACAAGAGCACAGGTGTAAGGCTAAGGTCGAACCGGAGACGAAATGCACACAAATCACCGGCATGTGCGGCTGATAACTAAGGGTGAAGTGAGGTTTAACTAGAAGTTGCATAACCCATGTCTCGATGCTTGAGAAAATCATGTCTTGGATGTTTTATGTATAGCCTCGTGTATCAATGATCCGTAATCGAAATTTCCAATGTGTCTCAGGGGATTTCCAAAAAGGCACAAACTTCAACTGAGCTACATATTATGGGATTCTGATGACTTTAGAGTTCCAGAGATTGAGTTTTTGGGTGAGCGAGCGTTTGTTCCCCAGAGTTAAAAGTTGCTAGGTTAGTTCAATTCTTCTTGCCTTTTGTGATAGCCCCTGAGGTAGTGAGGAAGTTTTGGACGCGGACTATTGATGCACAGAACTATACCCAAACATATAGGGCGTGGCACCGAAGCATTGGGACATGAAAAAAAACCCTAAGCCTGAGACTAACAAAATTTACAAGGGGCGAAGGAATTCGCCATTTAAAGTGTAATAAATGCGATAACAGACGAGATTCTCCCAAATGGGATATGACATGTATCACCTAATTCTGTTCAAACAAGTACGTATGGTTTCCGTTTTCAAATTAGTCTGACGCATGGACCAGGCGGATGGCCGTGCGGGGTTGGCGGCCTCACTGGAGAATGGGGTTTCGATTAGCGTGGGGTGATCTACCGTTGCAGCCCCATCCATTCATCAGACTAAAATTATGGGGCGCACTCTATATATCTAGGCCTTTGGTCTGCTCTAGGAGCTGTATCAACTGAAATTGGCGGAACGTCTAGACTAGATGACAAATTTGAAGGCAGGGTCCACGATAAATTTCGTCCTCGGTTTTTGGCAGGAAATCGAAAGTTCAGAGCCTCATTGGAGCACTGGGGTCGAAAGAACAAACGAAAACGAGCCAGAAAGAGCTCCATACGGCTTCGAAGTCCGCTCACGCTAGCCCTTTCGCTCGCGGTCGAGTTTCTCGACGTGAACGAAGGAACACTCGAAATCGCGAAATGAGCGATGGTGTTCGACCAAAAGCCCCGTTCTTCTCTTCATTCTCGACTTCTCTCTTTACTCAGGTCAGCTCGCATACATCGGCTGCAAAAGACGGAAGTTACAAGCCTCGGAAAACTCGTCCACAATGCTTCTCTAGCTCAATTTTTGAGGGACCATAACTCTGATTCCAGAAGGTCGTGTACGATTTCAGACACATCGTTGGAATCAGCATGGGACCGTTTTCAAGATAGGCTAAAAAACAGAAGAACGATTTTCATCGTGGACACTGCCTTTAAGTAAATTGCCAAAACTGCGAATAAAACAAATAATTATGCAAGTTTGGAATTGCAATACGCACATGAAATCTTTTAGAACGGCGTTTCACAGTTTTTTCTTCTTGTTGAAAAGCATCATTTCAGATCTGTTTAATGTTCGCGGAATGCTTTTTTTCACTCCCTTATCGCAAGTACGCCCCCTCGAATGGAGCTCATCCAAAGTATTCTCAAAAACGGCATAAAAATGAAGCGCTCTAAACAAAAAGAAAGGTCGCGAAACGTCGTTTTCCACCTTTGATGGGGAATATTGCAGAAAATAATCAGTATAACATATACATTTCTTCTGTAAAGCCTTCAGTGATGAGATGTCAATCGCTGGAACTAGTGCAACTGGTTAATTGAGTAGCCGACGTCTGAAACATCAAGTATCGGGATTTCCAAAGAAAAAAATCAGAAAAAAAAGCAAGAGCACCCACAGGAAGATGAGCCCGACTGGATGTCGCTGTTTGACGCTTCAAATCCTCTGTGATCAAGGCTGAAATATGCATCTCACACGTGATTTTCCATTGGATAACTCGCAGAGAATGTTTTGTAGAATCCAATGAGGAACTTTCGAGAAGGAGGTGCTGTCGGTAGTGAAACTTCCAGCTCGTACGACTTCTTCAACCAAATGTTCAGTCCACGACCACGGAAAAAGGAGGTGGTGCGGTTGCAAATTTTTATTGAGCATACTGTTGCAATAGCTTGCTCGGTTTCAAGTTGCCATTATTCGATAAGAAAACTATGAATGCTTCTAAGATATGATTGCCAAACGGGTCTTGTACCGCTCTCCTTCCAGACCTCAGACTTGCGTAATTAAACCTTTATTAATCAATCAAACAAAACAAGATAATGAAAGCTAAGAGAAGATTAAGAGAGAAAGAGCTAATACAACCATGAAGAGAGAGAGAGAGCTGATGGAGGTTTTTATAAGCACACCGAACGCTTTCCCATGCGAGATAAGATATCGGAAAACCAAACATGCTACATACATAGATATGCATGAGAAAGTGATAATAGGCGAGTTTATATCGTCTATACTCCCCGGCGGCGACGCGACGGACCGGGGATTGCGATCGGCGTGGTTTACAATTGCTTGGTGTGTGTTTTTGCAACTGTAGGCGTTTTTTTTTCCTCAGGAACCTTTTACCGTTACTTAGCAAGTAGATAACCATGCCGATTGGAATCTTGACGCTACCTATCGCCAATTCAAAGGCAGTGTTCACGATGATTTTTGTTCCCGAGTTTCTCACAGAAAACAATGGGTTGGACTTCAAGTGTTACCAAATTGCGAAGAAACGGCGAGAAACGCATTAAAATGTCGTATTTCAGTGACATTATTCTATAACATGGACTAGATGTCCGGTTGGATGAACATGTTTACGGTGATGTCACTGGTGGAAAATTGGGTCAACGGGAATTACAAGAATATTTTATGCCAAGTAGTATTAGTTAGGTTCAGAAGAAAAGAACGAACCAGTATAGAGTAGAGAATCTCAAGGGACGGGTGCACAAAAAATTTCATTGTCACAACAAACACTTCCTGTGATACTTAAGAGGCGGGGTGATACTTAAAGGCAGCATACATGCTCGCAAGCATAGTCGAGATAACAGCATAGATAGGTCCGCACGGCCCGTACCATGTCGTCAACGACGTTTGAAGCGCTAAAAACTGTCCAGGATGACAATATTTGACAATGTTTGAGCAATCTTGCCTTCCACGCCCGTATTTTCACATCCCTTCGAGTAACAGAATGAGAATCGATACTTGTGAAAACGTGTGATAATTGAGAGTGATAGCACTATCAAATGGGAGTGCACGAGAGAAATAGCTTGGTTTACTTGAGTATAACATGTCTACATACCTAATGACTCTCGTCCACTTTCGAGAATGCCGCTCTGCTTTGGCTGACCTATTGAAATGGAGGATTTTATCAGTGCACAAACATGTTATATTGAGGTAAATTGAGTTTTGTCTCTACTGCACTCCCTTTTTACAGTGCTATCATTCTAGGTTATCACATGTTTTCTCAAGTATCGATTCTCATTCTGTTACTCGAAGGGGTGTGAAAATACGGGCGTGGAAGGCGAGATTGCTCAAACATTGTCAAATATTGTCATCCTGGACAGTTTTTAGCGCTTCAAACGTCGTTGACGACATGGTACGGGCCGTGCGGACCTATCTATGCTGTTATCTCGACTATGCTTGCGAGCGTATATGCTGCCTTTAAGGGCAGTGTTCACGATGATTTTCGTTCCCAAGTTTTCCTCTCAGAACAATGCGTTGGCCACCAAGGGTTACCAAAATTACGAAGAAACGGCGAGAAACGCACTAAAACGCCTTATTTCAGTTTGATTATTTCCTTGTCTGGACTAGTTGTCCGGTTGTATGAACATGTAATCGGTGGCTGTCACCGGTGGAAAATGGGGTTAATCGGAAATGGAAGAAATTTTTTTTGCAAAACAGTATTAGTTCGGGTCCGAAGCAAAGAACTGAGCAACAGTTAGTGGAGAATTCTGAAGCACGGGTCCACAAAAGGTTTCATTGTCACCACAAACAGTTCCAGTGAGAGTAAAAAGGCGGGGTGAGAGTAAAGGATTTCGTGCCCTTCCGGTGCGTTTTTCTCGATTTCTGCGCCATTTCAGTTCTACCCGGGGGCCAAACAATCGATTTACCCATTAATCTCAAAATTGAAGGTTGTCGTGAACACTGCCTTTAAGGATTTCGTGTACTCCTGGTGCGTTTTTCTCAATTTCCACGTCATTTTAGTTCCCCCCGGGGGCCACTTAATCAATATAGCGAATAATCTCAAATTTGAAGATTATCGTAAACACTGCCTTTAAACGTAGTCCGAAGGAAGAACATCAAGAATCGTATACCGCAACTCCAGAAGCACAAGTATCCGGTTACTATCGCAAGCAGAAGTAACCCTGTGGCGAGAAATGCGGTTTTGTAACACTGCAACAAGACGTCAAAAATATGGTGGAAATCTGGCAGTACAAATTCATCGTAGATGCTGCTTTCTCCCGCTAGAACTTTCGCTGCCGATCCGTCGATTGTGCGCGTCCATTTGAGTATTCCGGTAATTTCGAAGCTGTTCTGAAGTTTTCCGCACGAAACTATGCATGTTTTTCGTATTTTGCCGTAGTGTGACTAAATCGCAACATCGACGGGGCTCCCCCCGCTGTGCAAGGCACAGTGAAGTAGAGTTCATCACACTTAATAGTAGCCATTGTGGTTTTTCCATCGGTCGAGCATGATATTGGAGCCATAGCACTTTGTACGCAGGAGTAACAACCCGTGGCGATGGTGTCTTTTACCTTACAGATCGCCTCTGATATTGTTGTAGACGATTCGCTGAATTCTTCCCTGATGTGTATCAGAATTTCCGCTGTCGTGAAGGTGGGAATCACCGCTGTGGCTGTTGTGTGATCATTTTTACTTTATAACAATGATATCATATCGATGGTAGACGAACCGGGAACAGCTTCTCCACCTGGTTTTCAAATGTCTCCGTGATATTGACGTCCTTACAAGCGCATGTGACTTTGTTCTCCGCCCGCTGGCAGTCGCAATTTGTGACAACCGAGCAATTGAGTGACTGCGCGTCGATTCTTGAGTCACATTGGAGTGTCGGCCCATTCTCGGACTCCCACTGTGCAAGATTCTTACCGTCTGAGATGAAACTGGACGACAGTGCGGGGGTAGGGAGAGCGGTTATTGAGCTCAATGTTATGCTCATATTACCTTCTCTCGAGGGAGTAGTTGGCTGAAGGAGACTTTGTGCTTCTTGGGATTCTTTGCTGAGCCGGTTTCTGACGAGATTTCCAACTGAACCTGTTCCTGCCACTGGGAGCATTTGAATATTTCGTACACTCTGTTGTTGGTGGGTACGCTGTATCTTCTATAGAAAAGGCAGCCGCTGCTGAGGTAAAACACCCGCAACCCAGCCCTCCACAGCTTTCGACGCAACGAGTTATATCAGGATATTCGTTGCTGCCGTTGAGTTCTGGAAGTACAGCAGACGAGTTGATGTCTGCACATTTTCTCCTGACGCAAGATCTGGAATGAGCACATCTCTTGGAGTCCACAACGTTTTGAGTCGAATTTCTCGTGAACAGTGTGGTTCGTTTCTCACACGTCAGGTGCAGACCCTTCCCGAGAACTCTGATCACTCGCACAAAAGATTCGTTGTTATGGAGGCGAATACATGCACCTTGGTGGAAACTGTTGAGCTTGAGATTTTGCGTGGTTTCTGAACTGCATGTTGTCGTCCCTCGAGTGGATATTGAACATATTGTCGTGGGTTGGGAGAAAACTTCAACATTTTGACAACCTTGAATGACCGTTGCTGCTGCAATTATGCTGGCTTTCACCAAAAGTGCATTGAGGAATGCCTCCACGTCATATCGTCACCGCAGTGGTTGTTTCCATCGACGAGGTGTTCTTATGCAACAGTGCCAGGAGCTCGTTGCTACTTTTCCTGCAATGATCAGGCCTTGGCATAGTCCACTGGCCAGAATACGGCAGGGTCTTCCCAGCACTATCGGCACGTAGCAGAATACATACAGGATAGCTGTCGCAAGGTACAAAAGAACCATCACTGCTAGGATTGCTGAACGTGGTTAGCACTCAGGATTGAGAAGATTGAGAATATTGGCGGTGCAGAACCAGCAGCGATTGTTGTCGCAAAAGGAAGTTGCTGCGCATGTTATGTCCAACATTGTGAGTCGATTGCCGTCGTATATCTTCCACTGGACCTGGTGATCATGAAGAGTAATTTCTGGCGGGAAACTGATTTTTCTTGATCAGGTGGATTGTCCTTAATGTGGCAGAAGCTTTCAGCGCGAAGCTCGTATCTTCGTATGCCCGTGGACGTAAGGGTAACTCCTCCTGGTATGCATCGAATGTCTGCGGTTCCCGAGTCGCTGTTCACAGATGTCACATTCGGTAATGCTCCTACACAGGTACCGCAAATTGATACAAATACCACGGTTGCGAGGAATATCGAGCTTGAAAACTGTCTGGCCATGTGGTTTCCTGTGCCCACGATATTCACTTGATCTTCTGGTGCTTTCCGTTTGCCACGGCGAAGGTTATAACGTGGGGTTACTTGGCGGTCAGATGTGTCCTGGTGCTTTGTTGCCGTTGTTTGTCGTTGTTTGCTGACCGGCTCTGAAGTATCCTTCTCGTTGTTGGAACACGTTGTGATATCGTTGGAAGTGTCTCTATCTTCCAGTTCCAATGGAATAAGCAGATTTAAAGGTCGACGAATCAGACGACCATTGGGTAGTTTTACTTCTGTTTCTCTGACCACGCCGCTGTTCGATTCTCGAAGTTGTACGATACGTCCGATCTTCCATGTGTTGCGAGGAAGGACGGGATCCGAGATGAGCACTACTGTGTCGACTTTTGCAGAAACAGTTGAGCAATTTTTGCCTTTCAGCTGCAGTTGATGGGTTTCTCGCGAACTGCTGAGATATCATTGGTTCCAGACCGTCCAAAATCGCTCGGTAAACGCATGGCTGCTCCTCAGCGCTTTTTCCGCTTGAAGTCTTGTTCTCAAGCTTACTGCTTCGGCAGGAGAATAGCACTGTTCGTCGTCGTCGGATTGCTCACTGTATTCCAGCGGATACGTGATAATCATGTTGCGTTGTATGAAGTCGATTGGCCTCAGAATTGGTGTTTCGTCCCATGTTTCTTCTTGATAGGTGAGTGGTCTGCAATTGAGGCTTCCTTCAATTTCGACTAGGAGTGTCGATAGTTGTCCTCTTTCTAGCGTACCTCCTCTCGTGACCTTGTAAAGCGAGTGTTTAACCGACTTTATTAGGCGCTCATAGAACCCTCCCTGCCACGGAGCGAACGGCGTTATCGTTTTCCACACTATCCCTTTCGTGGCCATTGATTTCAAGAATGAAACGTCATCGGGAATAGATGATACTGCATTTTTCAGAATCTCGTCGCTAAGTAGCAATGATGGCGCCTTGTCCGAAATTATTGTCGACGGTATCCCTCGTCTGGCGAAAAAACGTCTAAGAGTGAGTAATACCGAGGATATAGACATATCAGGAACTAGTTCAAGTTGAAGTAGTCGTGTTACTGTGCATGTTACAATTACTCCGTAGGCTCAGCGCATTGCTTCGGCGCATGACCCGGCTTGTTGCAGTAGAAGCAGATGAATTGATTCTTGATTGCTGCCTGGTTTTGGGTGAAGGCGCTTTTCGGAGTGCTGTACGTGGAACGTCGGTCTGGGGTGCGTTTCTCTGTGTGCTGTACTATCTTCGTTTCTGTTTTGATGTAGTCTCTAGCGGCTTGAAGAAGATCCTTTGTCTCCCATACGTAGTCCGCAGGAATTTGCTGCTGTCGCCGTAATACCTGACGCTGGACTTCGACAGAAAATTTTCCGAGTAACTGCTTCTGCAGTAAGACGTTGTTCACCTGCTCTCCCTTCAGTTGAAGTTGACTTACAAGCGAAGTGAGACTTTCACAAAGTCTCACTTGATCGTATAACCAATCACTCATGGCTCTTGCTGCTTGTAATCTCCGTAGAAGCTGGTCCACAAGTGTTTGAATATCGCCGTATTTCTCTTTCAGATAGGCTATGACTACCGGATAAGTGCTGCGGGAGACCTCATACTGTTTGATGCATTCTTTCGCTTTGCCTTGAAGGGCACCTAAGAGATAGTTCATCTTGTACAAATCGTCCATGTTTTGAGAATGCTCAGAATGATTGAAGGCTCCCCAGAATGTCTCCCATTCCCAATTTTTTCCGTCAAATTTTGGGATCGGTATTGGAGGCAGTGTCATGGCTGGCGCTTCTTTTGTGACGGGACCTGCTGAGAGCTGTTTCTGCTCGAGTTTGTACTCCATGGCGACGACCTGAGTGATTATTGTGCTTGCCTCGTTCAGAAGGTTCTGCGCAGCTTAACTGTTGGCTGTAACTTTTTCCATGACGTCCGATACCGAAGGAAAATCCGGGTCGAGGCTGTCAGCGGCTGCAGAGCATTTCTCGAGAGCTTCTTTGACGTTACTGAGCTCGTTCTGAATGGTCGATTTTGCTTGTTCGACATCGTGACGGTGCTAGTTAAGAAAATCCCTGAGTTCTTCTTGAGGAGTGTGGCTTGCTGATGTCAGAAAGTTTTCTTCCTTCTTCAGAAGTGTCGATAGTCGATTGCAAGCTTTCGTGAGAAGTCCTTGACAAGTAGACAAAGTTGTAGTAATTTCTTCGGAATTCTTCAAGTCAAGTTCTTCTGGTAGTCCCTTGATCGATCGTCCGGCCGATGCACCAAATGACTGCTTCCAAGATATGACTGCCACGCGGGTCTTGTACCGCTCTCCTTCCAGACCTCAAACTTGGGTAATTAAACCTTTATTAATCAAATAAACAAAACAAGATTATGAAAGCTAACAAAATATTAGGAGAGAAAGAGCTAATAAAACCATGAAGAGAGAGAGAGAGAGCTAATGGAGGTTTTTTTATAAGCACAGCGAAAGCTTTCCCAAGCGAGATGAGAAATCGGAAAACCAAACATGCTACATACATAGATATGCATGGGAAAGTGATAGTAGGCGAGTTTATATCGTCTCTAAAAACAGCTGATAACCTTTTTTTGGTTTTCTGTTTTTTTCTTTTTTTTTGTGTAAGGCTGGGATCATACTTCCAGCGACGAGCGACGCGACACAATGTTTACCATCAATGTCTACCAAGAATCGATACGCCTGAGATGCATTGTCGCTGTCGCTGGTCGCGGGAAGTATGATCCCGGCCTAATTCCTGCCTGTAAAGTGAAAACTTCAGGGGCCGGATGCATCAACGCGCCGGTCCGGTGCAGGGGCAGGGCAGGGGGCACCTTTGACGATCGCGCTGCGAGGGCAGAAGATCATCTAATCAACCCTGCTCCAGCACTGGTTTTCGCTGCTCTAGCTACCCCAGCCTTTTAGCTGGGGTAGCAGGGGCACGATTGATTTTGTGATTTACGGAAATCCTTAATTGTCCTGCCCCTGCCCCAACCCGGTCTATTGATGCATTCGGCCCCAGATGTGCTTGCATTGCGTGCAACTTCAGGATGAATTGTGTTGCGCGCGAAGCGCGCACCAGGATTTGGCTTTGATCTCTTCCCGCGCGGATGCCCTACAATGAGATCACCTATTCATACCATCACCAGAGGTATGAGCTGTACACCATTCGATGCGCTGCAAAAATTACATATGTGTGCAACTTTTCATCCTAACTGGTCCCCGCTTTCTAAAGTTATGACCTCTCAAAGTACGCAAAAACGTTCTCCACCACCGCCTCCGCCTTCGCCTCAGTCTCCGCCACCGCCTCCGCCTCCGCCTCCGCCTCCGCCTCCGCCTCCGCCTCCGCCTCCGCCTCCGCCACCGCCACCGCCTCCGCCTCCGCCTCCACCTCCGCCTCCACTCTTACATGGGTCACGCACACTTTCTATGGCGTTTGGCGCACTCTTACATGGGTCCCGCACACTTTCTATGGCCGTCGGCGCACTCTTACATGGGTCCC